>APFE031530527.1:15761-33345 GCA_000404065.3 Pinus taeda | reverse complement strand
ATGTGTGGCTACATGCCTCTGAACTGTCTTACAATGAGGCTCGAAGGCCTATTTATTGTTGAGAAACAATGGAAAACCCTTCACATTCCAAAACCTGACTCTAGAAGATGAAACGCCAAATTGTGGGCCCCGTTTTTGGGTAAGTTGGTACATCAACTTCCCGGGGTTGCGAATTGGTCGTATTATCTCCGTTTGATGCGCATGATAGCCTGTTGGAAAGATCTCTCCGAGGACTACGACGGAAAAGACGATTTTTAGTCAAAAAAATCGCTGGTTGTAGATATCCCAAAAAACGTCGTTTAGGGCCTCAAAACGGCTCCGGAAGTTTAGGACCCGAAAAACTGCTAAAAATAGTAAACTGTGCTATAATTAAGGAAACTGAAAAAACTGAAAGAAGCACTAGAGGGGATCCAAGTGGAATTAGCGGGTGGCCACCAATATCCACCTGGATCACTGCAGTAATGGTACCTACTCTAGATCAAAATAGGCTAAGATCATGCCATAGCCAAAGTTATTCAACTTCCCCTTCTTTGATTTAGTAATTTGTTCCTTCAAATTGACCAAGACACCCTTGCTCCATTTGAATACTATCATCTCTAGACATTCTATCGCATACCACATGTATGATCTACTTGCTACATGTGGCGTTGAGATGGATGCTAATATCACAATATTGAACAAGATCGTTCTCAAAGGTAATTGGGTTATATCCTTTATACTGATCTTCCCATCCCCAGTAGGATGGGCTCGAGGTCTACAATAGGTAGTGATATAGTCTTTGACCATCTCACTACTAATTCTTCCACCTAGAAGGGATATCGAGGCACCTCGCTTTGACAAACTTGTCAAAAAGTAAATATCCTCTACCTGTATCTTGAGTGGATTCTCCCCAAACCCAAATGCTTGTGCTTGAATATCCCATGTGTGGACAAGGTATTTCAACAACTCTATTTGTTGCCTCATACCAGTAAGCCAAAAGAACTTTAATAACCCATAGTTTTTGAGTGCATGGATGGTAGTAGGGTCATTTACCGCATTCAAATATTGTTCCTCTTGTTCTCTTTCCCCCCAAATGAATGTCATTTTGTGCTAATGGTACTTGAAACATCAACAAGGAATCCATTAGGCTCTTTCCCATGCAAAACACCTAACACAATTTGAGGCAAATCTGAAATAAATCTTAGATAAATGCACCCAACGCACCCTAGTAGTGTTTACTAGAGCATTGCACCTTTTTCTATAATGTTCCTCTGCTTAGGTGAAATGCATTTTTCGACACAAGGGGGGTGCATTGGTCCCAAGGTGTTTTTTATGAACCCCAGGGGGCCTCAAAACCTTAAAATTTTTTCATGAAAACACAAGAATGAACCATGGAAAAATAGAGAAAGATTTTATTTCCTACCTAGAAGCAACAATACTTGAAATGGTTCCCTAGATTGGCCGCAATTAGCTGCAGAAGATTGAGGGAAAAATGGCTCAAAATACTAAATGTTGAAGGTAAAATGTGAAATTTTAAAAATGTACAGTCGTCTTGAATACTTATGGTCATCTTCTCATTATTTTATTCATTTTTAGTGTTTTGACCTATATATGCTTCATTTTTACTATGAAACGGGTATGTTTAATCCTTCTTGTGGCGTTTTGAGCAGGTTGACAACTGTTAGCAGGTTTTTATCATGCTTTGAACAAGTTATTTTGACCAAAGAGTATATTTTCATCTCTTTTTTGGGCTCTGTAAACCTACAGAAAAGGGACCCGCTTAGATTCCTCTTTCAACTCTTTTCAAACTCCCATAATATGAAAAGATTTCTGAGCACTTGTCTTTTCAAACTTGCAAAAGTAAATGAAAAGACGTCTACTCAGTACAAGTTTAACCCTTTTCCAAATTGAGATAGACTAACTATGAAAAAGGAATACCTTAGTCAAACATGGCTAAGAGGTTCTCTTGGGTATTGTTTTCTAACTTTTTAGACCTAAAGGGCTACCTATGAAAAGGGACATTTGGATTTTTCCTTTCTCCTCTTTTTCAAACTCTCTAAACATGAAAAATATGTCAAGTTTTACCTTTGCTAGACTCGTTAAAACATAAAACATTGATGGACTTGTTGAATGTGATGAGGCTAAACCACTCCTTATGGTTCGTTAAATATACTCAAAGGGATTCATCCAAAGGATGAACTTACAAATCAAGCATATGTTATCCTCCTCAAGCTTGTTAAAAAATAAATAGGTACCAAACAATATGGTTGGGGAAATTGGGAAAACAAGGGATTCCATTTTTCTAATTGAAGCGAGTCGCTCTTGATCACGACACTCTTCCACTTCATCTTCATGGTTGTTGGTTGGGTAATCTGCTTGTATTTTGGTTATCATAGCATTTTTAGAGCCTCCATTTCAGTTTTGATTCAATTCTACCAACTCCATTAAGTGTCCCCAGTGTGTTCAAGATAAATAATTTAGTTGATCTCTGCTACAATATTCTTAACCCTTCATTTCATGTCTACCTTTCCTTATCCAGTTCCATATCAACATCACTATGATTATTATATCTCAATCATGATACCTATTTCATGTCGTTGACGGGGGATACAACAAGGACCTCCTGCAATGGTTCTCTTCCTATCGACATTAGCACATCATCCAAAATGTTGACTTAGAAAGACCCTTTGGTACCTTGGTGCTTGCATACATCAATGGCAGATTTCCTCACTCTCGGTGACAGGTTTACATCAATGGCCTTCGACCGAAATATTCTGTGTGGTGTTTGACATCAATTCATTCATTCACACCATACATATTTTGCTTGAGTACCTTAAGAGCCATTAACATCATCGGTGGTTTCCCTCGTGTCTATTAATGACTTACATCATTAGCTAGTAATAATATGGTGTCTACCATGTTCAACTCCAACGCATTGATTCAAATGGTTAGAATTGTACACTGGTTGGTCGTGTGAATGAGATAGAAGATCTCGGATCTAGTTTCATCCATCTGGGTTGTGATTTCAGGAGTTATACAAATATCAAAATATATGATGGTTGTGATCATATAATCTATCATCTTATCATGGGTCCACCAGTTGCATCTATGGACACATCATTTGATCATTGTACATGTGATGTTAACTTATGAGCTAAGTATGGGTATGTATCCCTCAACAAACAAAGATATCATATTGTAAATGTATTGTAATAGATGAAGCTCTCCAGTTGTACTTGATCCCGACTTGTCACAAGGTAAAGCACTTTGGTCATCAGTCATCATCTCTAACTTTGAGCTTTAGGGGGCATTCTGTTATAGGCCATTTTGTCACATCCAATCAGTGAGCCTCCTAATGGGATCAATCAACATCCTATTCCCCCCTTGTCACCATATTTCACAAATCCCTAAGCATGTTCCCTTCATCCCCTAGAGTTTCAACCCTAAACTGCATCATCTGAGCCAGTTTGAGGACCAATGCTCCCTATAAGCTTACTAGGGTGCGAACACCTACAAGTTTTTCCATTGTGGCTTGCATTGGTCACCAGTAGGTTTCTCCCCTTTGCACCTGTGTTGGTTCTAGAAATATAGGAGAATGATCATGATTCCAGAAGCTTCCCTTTCTAGGAGTTTTAAGAGGTTTTTCTATCTACTTACCTTAGATAAAACATTTGGATCCTATCCTACCCTACTTTGGATTTTTCACCACTTATCCTTTGATCCCATCCCTCCATAAAAGGTGGATCTCAAACCTTATATTGGTAAATGGATAAGAACTCCCAAATTCCTATACTTCTCTATATATTACCGGCCTTCTATGTGGTTGGGGGTTGTATTTTGGAGAGTGATTTTGCCCTTATGTTGTTGTAGTGAGTGGTTATCATCTCATGCATTTATGGTGATTGGAGGTGCATATTATGACAAGGAACGGACAAGTCAACAACTTAGAGGAGCTCTTCTGCAAGACTAATTGCTACTTATGGTTGTAATCTCCTTCCATATATATTAATGCAAAGAATTCATTGTTTTCCTACATGTGATGTCATTATTTCATATATTTCAATACCATGTTGATCTATTGAATGAAGTACTTAGATGATATTGCATAGATCTCGTAGTTTCTTAACTTTTGTTATTTGACTGTGCAGGTTTTAATTTTGGTATCCAGAGATGGAATTGGAGCTCCCAAGCTATAGAAGGTAAGAAGGATTCTAGGTAGGCCTCACCCTGTCATCTATTTACTTTAAGGAAAAGCATTGTGTTCCTTTTCTCTCTGTTGTTCTAGGTTAGCCACTGACCTAGGGGAGATACTTTTGTCCGTAATCGTAAATCCTGTATAACATTAAGTACAAGAAAGGAGCCAATAATTTTGTAGACTAACTCAGCCAACCACCGGTTATGGCACTAACTACTATGCTCGACTCTTGTGGACACGAGACTTTAGGATGGGCACATTTTTACAAAAGTGATCCAGAATTCAACACGACTTACCAGATGCTCCTGGAAGGCAAGAAAGTTCTAGAATTTCACCTCTAGGGTGCACTGTTATGCCACCTGGGACACCTCTTTGTTCCTTCATGCAAGCATGCCAAGATGATTTGGGAGGCGCACTACAGCCAAGTTGTTGGAAATTTTGGGGTAGAGAAAATAATGGCAGTGTTGCAAAAGTATTTTTATTAGCCGAACCTTCGACGAGATCTTGGGAATTACATCATAGCCTACACTACTTGCACCATTGCCAAATTGAAAATCAATAAGCAGGCTTTGTATACTCCTTTGCCTACTCCTATCTGGCCTTGGGAATCCATCTCCATGGATTACACGTGAGGCCTCCCTTCTACCAAGCATGGAAATGTGTAACAACCCTTGTGAAAAATCCTTGTAAAAATATATAAATACCACGGATGATGGGACATGTATTCTAAGTTGAATGGTGAGAAGAACATCCTAGTAGATGTTTATTTGGTTGTTTATGGTTAAGGAAATTGGAAAAGGCAATGAATAAGGCATTAAAGCGGCAAAAAGTTATTTTGGTGCATTTATTTATGAAAATAATGGAAATTAGGAGAAAAAGGAGGTGAAAGGTAACAGGTTTCATGTGAGGAGGAAAATGTGGAAAATAATAGAAAATGAAGAAAATAGAGGCCTCATTCATAAAAAGGCTTCTAAGGATCAATTGGCAAGCTTCTTCCTTTAGTGTGAATATTTTATCAGTTCAGTTTTGGTATCTCTCTCATTATTCTCTCTCCTCTCATACTCTTGGATATGTAGAGTTTTCTTAGAGCACTCTTGGAGGGTGTGGCATACTTGGATTCTTGGAGCAAGAAGGAAAAGGAAGAGCAGGTAGGCATAAGAGGGCATCGACATCAACAACTACATCATATTTCTTACAGGTACCAAGTTGCATGTATGATTTCTTCCCTAGTTTTGGCATGCATGGCACATGCATGTGGTTTCTTGGTTATGATCTGTCATTGGCATGGAGGATGGTCGAGATTGACAGTGGATTTCCTAGCCTTTCCATTTCCTAAATATCCATGGTGATTATGGATTTACTTTCATTGCTTTGTTTTGGTTGGTTCTCATGTTTCCTTAGCTTGGTGGTTGAACAAAATCTCTGGAAGCCCTGTAACAGCTTGGGTTGAGTTACTAGTCCTAGAAGCCCTGTAACAACTTGGGTTGAGTTACTAGTCCTGGAAGCCCTAGTTGGACAAATTCTCTAGAATCCCTTGGTGGGTTAAGTTACTAGTCTTGGAAGCCTTGGTTGGACAAACTATCTGGAAGCCCTATATAAGTTGTGGGTTGAGTTACCAGTTCTGCAAGCCTTGGTCGGACAAACACTTTGGAAGCCCTATATAAGCTATGGGATGAATTACTAGTTCTGTAAACCTTGGTCGGACAAATTTTCTAGAATCCCTGGAAGGCTTGGATGGAGACCAATCTAATGATAGTTTTTGGTGATGTCCACTGTGATGTGGAATCATTGTTTGATGGGTTGAGGTGGATGGCCTCTGGAAGCCTAGGATGGGTTTTGATTGATGTGTTATATGAGATCCCACATTCATTCTTAGAATATGGCACATGGATGAATGGCTGAAGAGAGATATGTCTTAGCCATTCTATGATCGGGTGGAACGTGGTAGTCCCATCTCCAATTGGTTCATTGCATTCATTAATGATAAATCCATTCCCTTGATTTTCATGTGTAAATTTACTGATATATTTATGGATTTTATGGCTGATATGTTTATTTTATTCCTATTCCTATTATGTTGGTTATATGCACATTTACCCTTGAAGGTTTTATAGAGTGGTATCAAAGCATGGTTCAAACACTTGGGTTGGATGGGCTCTATAGGTGAAATGAAGAATAGAGGTTAAATTTTAGACCTTTCTTTCATATCTTTTATAACTTTTCTTCTATGGCATATTAGAAGTTGAAACTTTGTCCATATTGAAGGTAAATCCCACTGATAATGTGGTAAAAATTTCCGATATTGGTTCACAATAATTTAGGAATTATGATCCAAGGAAGATGACCTTCCTAAATGCACCTTTAACCAAGTCATGTTGGACTTTATGCAATAACTTATCTTATGTAGGCTTTCAGAAGTGGAAAAATTGTACACATTGAGGGGACATACCACTTATTATGTGGTAGAAATTGTTGATATTAGGTCACAATATTTTAGGAGATATGAGTAGAGGGAGTCGAGCCTTCTAAATTCTCCTAAAATCAGGCCTCAAACAGGTCACACTAACATTTTTGTTATAAAATTTCTTAGAGGAAATATTAGGAGCTGAAATGTTTTCCACAATGAGGGGAAATCCCATTGATATTTTGTTAAAAATTTCAGACATTTATTCGCTATATGTTAGGAGATATGACCAGTGGAAGTTGAGATTTCTCGATTCTCCTAGAATTGTGCACCAAAGAGGATTGTGTTGGTATTTTTGTTATAACTTTTCATCTATGAAATCTAAGAAGTTGAAACTTGAACTGTAGTGAGGGAAAATACCACTGATCATATGGTTCAGTTTCCATAAATTGTACTACTACAGTTTAGGATATATGCATTGAATCATTCGCTATATTAATTTGCATGCAAAGTATTTGATGAAATGCTTAAATGGTTCAATGATTAATTGCATACAAACTGTTTGATAAAATGCCCCAATGAATATGTTGTTTGTGGTTGGGGATAGTATTGATGTGTAATAGTATTCTTGTAGTTGTTATATGCTTACTTGTATGCAAATAGTTTGCTATATTAGTTTGTATGTAAAGTGTTTGAAGAAATGCTTACATGCAAATGTAATAGTATAATAGTTATTTGAAGAAAAATGTAAAAGTATGGTAATTGTTTGAAGAAAATGTTATTTTTTAGAATGGGATAGTCTTGTAGTATGATAATAAGGAAGAGTTGCATGTAGGGAATTTGGAAGGTTGTATGCAAGGAATTTGAAAAGTTGAATGAAAGGAAATGGAAAAGTGGCATGTTTTTAGTTATTGTGTTACAAGTGGAATAAGTGAAATGTTTTTGACTTAGTCTCAAACAAATATATGATAAATCAAAATAAATTCTTTTTCAAGTGTGGTTAAATTTAGTAGAGATTTGGAGATCCCATTTCCATAATTGGACATTGGAGATTAGACCATTAGAGTAGCTTCCTCCTTCTACCTACCTTAGTAGCTTCCTCACTCTACCTTTCCTTATAGGTTGTTAGTATTGGTGAATGTTGATTTCAAATTAATAGACATGATGTCTTGATTTTTGGAACATGTGACTGACTATGTATGAATTATATGGCGCTTACATGTTGATTTCATGATACCTACTTACATCCTTGTATGTTAGGTTACATTTTTGAATATTTTGATTACATATATCAGTCTTGTAGGTCGATTACAAGAATTGATCGCTTATGTTTGACTACATGTGTTTATGCATAGGTGTAGTTGAATTGGTATTGCTTATGCATACTATTGGTTGCATGTGGAAATGTGTACAATGGAGTAATGGTTGTTGTCATGCATGAGCTCATGGTTTGTGAAGTTGATATGGTCATGCATTGATGACTGGACTCTAGCTATAATGATGTGTATATGGTTTGGTACTCATTTTTTATGTGTTTATATGCAGTTGTTATGTGTGTATGGTCTTGGTTATGATTATGCATGTATAGTAGGTCAAATATGCCTTGTGAAGTCATTGTATGCAATTTAGGTCATCATGATGCTATTGGTTGTTATGATGCTAATGAGCTAGTTAAGATAGAGCAAGGCATGCAAATCATCATAATGAGGTTGCAACATTAGACTTTGGAATAAGAGAAGATCGTCATATAGGTAGTGTATGTTTGGCATGTAGGTATGTAAGTTAAGGATTATTACATTCCTTAGGGTTATATACATTAGGTTTATGAACATGTATTTGATGTTATGGTTACATTAATGATAGATGTTAGATTATTGGTGTGGTTATATGCACATGTGTCGGATAGTCAAGAATGATAGTAACCTATAGTTGTATGCATTTCTATTGTTGTTTTATATTAGATAACCTAATGATTATGTTGTATCTTGTTGATGAGTATGTGTTTATGGTGCTGGACCTGCCAACATGTCAAGGGGATCTCCCCGGTAAGAAGTCCCAATTAGGCCTCAGACCGTTTGGTGTAGGAGTCCCAGGAGTGGGTCGTAAGGTGATGCCTTGATCGTGATGTCACACAAAGGCAAGTAAGATAACTCTGTCAGTAGAAAGGGTGTGACTAATGCAGTGAGTCAAGGAATGAGTATGAGAGGTTCCAACACTTCAAAGGGAGAGGAAGGTGAAGGTGAGTTCCAGTTTGAAAGGGATCGGTCCCAACTCGGCTAGGAACACAAAACACAAAGGAAATGCACAACCTTCAGCATAGCAGTCGACATGGATGCGGAAGGCACAATATACAAGGCAAGATAACACAAACAACACTCATGGATCAGTCTGAGACGAGTGTGATGGTTGATATAACAAGGTTCAGAGAAAGGTCTGTCTGATGTTTGACAGAGCAGTTGACACAGACAATGACAACATTAACATCATTGCAACACATTAACAACAAGATTCATATAATTGCATACAAATCAGTTCATATACAACTACGTAAGTTAAACAACATATATCATTAAGGGAACCGGAGCACTCCAACTACAATAACAACATATGCATGAAAATGTGTTGGTTTTTATTATATTAAGAAGTGTAAGTCACAATCATACAATACACCATGTAAACCTGCTAACCCCATCAATGGAATGTTACAGCGACATCCGCCTGCTCCTCCAAAGAGATATACTAGCTCCATGTAGTGGAGAAGCCAAGGTGCGTTACAATACTACCCAAACCTTCTTCAAGATAGTATTATTAGAAGCTTGGTTGACCAAAATCCTTTACAATGAGTTATGAGGGACTATTTATAGCAAAGGATGGGGTGACCATTGACATTCCCATTTGTGATAGTTCAACTACTCTCAGGACTCTTCACCTACTCTATGACTGTTACATCCAACTATTGACACTTGACTTACACTTGACATGACTCAACATTACAATGCACATGTACTCATGTGAGACAACATGGCTTGAGCAAGCCTTGCAAGACATCACTGCCACTTGGTCCACTGTGATGAGACCAACTCCTTGACATTCTTATGATGGTGAAGGTGGTGAGATGATGCCAAGCTTGGTCATCCGTGATGATGTGCATGCACCTCATGGTGACATCTTGTTGAAGCAAACTCTTGCCTCTGTTGCAACCAGTGCATTGGTTCAACCCCTTCATCCAACATGTCTGCTAACATGCGCATGGTCTTCTTGGGTATGGTTGAACCTGAAACACACTGATGCATAGTATCCGTGTTAATGTTAAAGTGTGTTCTGGTGGTCATGCACATCAACTTTCCGAAGTACATGTTCAACCCTAGTTGGACTTGCTTCTTGTCTTCACCTTAGTGAGTGTGTTGAATGGGTTGGATTGCATGTGTGTGCTCAACGAAATGCAAGTTGCAGGATCCCTTGCATGTGATCAACAACATTTCTCACCATGTTTGCTCTGTGTCAGCTGCTAGGATAGATCCTTAACTTGTACTGGCATAGTTCCATCCACGAGTGCATGTTGCGTCCACTACTATTCACATTCCTGTTGCAACTCATTGGACTATTTGTGTAGCTTCATGTTCTTCCTGAGTTGTTGCTCCAACACATGCAACTCCTTCTTTGTTCCATCTTCTGCCTTTGTGTGATCTTCATGTTGCGCCATCACTTCATAGCCTTAGTATCCAAAGTTGATTTCATTAACAGTGAATCTGCTTGATCTTGCAATTTTTTTCCACCTCTATGTTTTCAACAACCTTCCTCTTGCATTCATTTCCTTCACTACGTTTGGTGCATTCGTTGCGTTGGTTGCATTCCCTGTGTTCACTGCATTCGTTATGCTACCTTCAGTTGTTGTTCATGATGTTACTCATTGTGATGTTGCTTCTTGATGTCCTTCTCCATGAACAACTTGATGTCTTCATGAGTAGGTAATCCCATGGACACTTGATTGACTTCATCCCCAAGCGTGCTTTAAACGATGTATCTGTCTCTGCTCTCTTGGAAACCATTGTACCTATATTGTTGAGAGGCAGATGAACACTTGTGATACCTAGAGACATAGCAACACTCATAGCAAGGAATCTATCAGTGGAAAACCAAAATGAACATGAGAACTGACTTGCAACATACCTGGGTGTATGATCATGAAGGTTGCGCAATTTCGAGTGGGGGCTCGGGAGACCAACTACCAATACTGCACAAGGCACAGTCCAGGTTGCTGGGAGACTGACTAACTACTGGCCTAGGGACATATTTGTGCAAAGTTTTGGGCCAAGTAGCCACTAACCTCCAGGAATATGCAATTCAGTCCAGGAGGCTAGTGTTGGGCTAGAATGCATAAATATGGAGAGGAAGGCAAGCCTTCCTTCTCCAGATTGCGCAATGCAGCCTTGGTGAAAGCAGAGACAGGGCCAAGGTTGGCCCAACTCACCGATGGGAAACCGAAAGAAAGTAAGTCGATGAAATGCATGGCGACACTAAGTGATAGCATAAGTGATAAACAATGCATGCAAAACATGAATCGAATATTGAGAAAACATATCAACATGCATGTGGGTGAGGTCGTTTGCTGGTTGGGCGAACATCCATGCAAAAATGTTTCATGCATGCGACAGCAGTGAGATAGCAACGAAAATTGAAACAAAGCTAGGACAAGCTATAATACATGTAAATGACAGTAGGCATTCAAATAAATCAAGAAAATAGCACTCACACAAGTGAATACGCAAAGAGCAACAGAACTGCAGCACAAGGTAGGGGAAGCGATCTTATCCCAAAACCGCTGAGATAAATGTGTCGACTGCTCTTGGATGTGATGTGGGATGTTAGAGCTACAAGTTTGATGTGAGGAATGAGCTCTGCAGCATCTAGTTGATGATTTTTTATAACATCGAGGTTGTGATGCGCATGCCACAAATCTAGCGGAAGCGACACTTGGAGGGAGTTTTTTGAATTTTTCCTTGCATGTAACTTCCAACTGCGAAACATAAATCCCTAAAACAAGGGATGCCTTTGCATGTTGCCTTGGGAGAAACATCCCATGCATGCAAGTTTTTTTTGTTCAGTCCTGCAGGGAACTAATCAACTCAGTTGCACATGCAAGAGACTTCTTGATTGTTGGAGAAAAATGCGCATTTCTAGCTAGGAGCTCGGCTAGCTGCCCAGGCGATTTGCACAATGTTTGGGCTAAGTAGCTGACTGCTGCCCAGATTTGCACAAATACTAGGTTGAACAACTTGTTGCTGGGAAAATTTGCGCAAATCCTGCTGGGAGGGTTGGGTGGCAGGATTTTTCAATCCTGGAGCCCAATAGGTTGTCAAAGAGGATTGCACGATTTCTCGAGGGAAGGCTAGTTTCCCTCCAGAAATGTGCAATTTTCAATGGGAAGTTGCTCAGCCTGCAGCTGGACCAAGTCCAGGTGAGCAACCTGTGAAGGGAAAATATCAAACTGTGATCAATAGGCTGCCTTTGAGGAGGAAAGAAACTGGAGCTTGAGGACTTAATGAAGCAAGGAAAGTTGTTGTGAAGGTTGGTAGGGAGGCTCCAAATCAGACTAAGGAAAAATTTTGGAGGGTCGTTGTAGCCGCTACAACACTTGGCAACACACTGGTAGAAATCCAGCTCTATGAATGGACCTTGTTCATGGAAATCAAGTCTAAAACCTCTGGAAGTATTATTTAGTTCTCAGCTCATATTGGCTTCATACTAGCTTGATTGTAAGATGTAGCATTTGTCAGACTCCTGGTCGATTGACACACATTCCAAGCCAAGGAAACATAGTTGTTTCGATTAGGGTTAAGGGGTATATAGGTGCACAAGTAGCATAGTCATCAAAGTCTTAGTTTCATCTCTAGTGTTTCTCCACTGCCAGCAGCCCAGATAGTACCCCGGTGAAGTCACATAGGAACAAAATCATGGCTCCTCTTCTAGTGAGCCTAGTCAATACCTCGGGGGAGTTACTTGCATCAACTCCCTGCACAGCAAGCCTTTCTCTTCTTTCGCCTTATTCATTTTTCATTTTCACTGTGCATAGCACTTATTCATTTCAGAGGTGGAAGAGGGATCCCAACTTATTAAGACCAGAAGAGTTTGTTCCAGCAGAGAAGTAGTTTAATGTATCTCTGACGTGCATGTTAAGGTTTTCCCCCTTACCTTACTCTACTTGAGTGAGCTGACAAGGGTTAACCCAAAAACAATCGATTAGAGAAGGTGACACTAGTTAGCATGCAAGCATTGTGCTTACACCAAGGTTCACTTCGAGGAGTACATATTTTCCTTCGACGTATTAGGGACTAAGGGTAACAAGTTCATCATACAGAGGCAAGATGATAGATAACCACGTAGAGATAGTTGTACAAACCCTCTTGTACTTTACCCAGCTCATTTCATGAGTCACACATGATTTCATGAGTCACACATGATTTCATGTGAACTAACCTACAAACGAGACAAACGAACGAACTAAAAACAAAGCCAAGAAAAAGCAAAAACACAAGCAAACAAAGCACGAAAGAAAACAAGAATGCAAGCAAACAACTGAAATAAAACACTACTCCTACTCGTACACTAACGGTGCATGGGCCTAATCACGTGAAGTGATACTTCCAATTCAGCCACCGGCTTATTGGTAGACCCATGTTGGTGAAGGCTTGGTTTGCGAGTAACCCAGTCGTGCAGACGAGCATACAAGAAATATATAATAGTGAAGACAACCACACTTCATGTTTCAAAGTGCCCAAGGGACATAAGTGAGTGCATGTGCATGAAGGACAATTCGTGGACTTATCATGGTGTTGTGTGGCACTACGTGCAACTTTGAAACAAAAGCATACTCTTGACTGAGACATGCAAGAAAACAAAAGAAACAAAGATAACTTTCATCACAAACGAGTGCTTGCAGTGTAAGACTCCTCTAATGTGTAAGCAATGGGATCATGTAGTTCGAGTGGAGGAAGTGTGATCTGTGTGTGAGATGGATCTTCAATGCATATAGATGAGTGATGAAGAGCCTTGTGTGATTGAATAGTTTCATGATCAAAATTGAGACTAACCCCAAGAGAGCGAGGGCCTGCCATAAACATCAGCTCGAGCTGAAGTGCCTCGACAATCTTGGGTGTCTTAACTTCATCATCAAGTAGATAATCATAAACCGGTGGCTTCTAAAGATCAATTGTGATAGATTCATGATCGTGATAAAAAATGGAAGCAAATGGATCATGACCGCCACGATTAGAAAAATCAATGAATTCTTCAGCATCCTCATGATCAGATGAATCAAATAGAGGGGTATATGAAAAGAGAATGAACTCATCCTCTATGTTTCCAGAAAATACAAATGAATGATCAAGTGGATCTTCAATAAATAACTTATCCTCTCCATTGTCAAATGATGGACTAGCATCCGGTGAGTCCTACGAGTGATCAACAATGGGTGCATCCGTGGATGAAGACACACATGCAAAATCATGGATCGCAGGTTCACCAAAGAAGCTAGGAAAGAATGGAGGCGGCTCGGACAGAAGAGAGTCATCATTCACCGAGTGTTGATGTTCAAGCTCCCACTCATACTCTTCATGAATGACAATGCATGTTGGTTGTGCAACACCAACTCTGTCAGTGGGTTTTTCCTCATTCACAATAAGTGAAGAGTTTTGAATGGATGAACACAAGACAACATCACCCAGAGGTACACCTGAGTGTGAAGACGGAGGTTGAAGAAAAGAATGCATATGAGAACTCGAAGGACTCACAACCAAATCTGCACGAACATTGAGTGGAGTGATGTTGGGAGGGTGTGAAGGTTAAACAAGTGTACAAACATGATCCTCAGCATCATTGGGTGATGGTGGAACTGTTCAATGAGAGGGAGGTAGATAGTCCATTAGGACAGTGTGTTCTCCCACATGGGATTGCGCAGTTCCATCAATGAAGAAGGTTGAGTGAGGTTTGACATCAAGATTTCTCTTTAGACAGGCAGATTTTTTAAGATAGTACTCGAACTGGTCCCGGAGATAAGTGAACTTCATCTGGCTCCTCAGAGCTTACAACTGTAAGTCACGGAAGCGGTACCAAAAATAAATAATGGATTGATGCGAAGCCCTCCATTACTGTAATAGTTTCCGGTCAAGATGGTCTTGATCAAAATGATATAACATGTCTTCAATAAGATCACAGAAGTGCTCAAAAGTGTGCATGGTGTCAGCTAGTAAGTTGAGCACCAAACGAAATGGAGATTCACGAAGTGTGAATGCAAGCAATAGACCAACTTATTTGTCAGTAAACTCATATTCCTCATAAATCGTGGAAAGAAAGTTATGTAAGTGCTCAGGCCAGGCCACTTCGCCTTCACCATCATACGTGTGAGTGGACAAGAGATTGAAAAGCTTCCCCAATATGGAGACATCTTCACAATTTGAAAAACACCTCGGGGGAAGAAGAATGCAAGACTCCATGAAAGATATGCAAAGGTTCAAAACTGGATGAGAGGACACTGCTTGTAATCAAGCCCTCCTTCTAGTGCCAAAAATGTTGATGGTGTTAAGGGGATATCCCCGATAAGAAGTCTCAGCTAGACCTCAGACTGATTGGTGTAGGAGTCCCAACAGTGGGTCATAAGGTAATGCCTTGACTACGATTTTTCACAGAGGCAAGTAAGATGAGAGAGGAAGGTGAAGGTGAGTTCCAGGTTGAAACAGATCATTCCCAACTCAGCTAGGAACACACAACACAAAGGACATGCACAACTTCCGGCAGAGCAGTCGACACGGATGTGGCAGTCACAACATACAAGGTAAGGTAACATAAACAACACTCATGGATCATTCCAAGACGAGTTGTTGGGTTGTGTTATATTCTTTCCACGTAGTTAACATGGGGTTTGAAGGGCACCCATAACCCCACTTTATGGGGTCGTGGGCAGCGCCCTAGAAAATTTTGGTTTTGGACCCTATGTTAGGTTGGGCGGACCCACCTATGGTTTTATGCATGATTTTTGCACATGTTTTTTTGACGCAATGGTTTTCAGTCCATGGTATTGGACGCAATGTTTTTCGATCCATGGTATTCAACACGATGGTTTTCGGTCCATGGTATTGGATGCTTCGGCATGTATAAATATGTATTGTAACATTGAAAGGAAAATAATGAAAAATCAAGCTGGTAGTCTTGGTTTTGGGATCTAGTGGGAAAATCTCTTTGTATATGTGTTTTATGTGTTATGCTCTCACATTGTTTATTTTTCTGTGTTTTAGAATTCATATGCAGGTAATTTCTGTACAGGGTTAAAACCTACATTTGGTATCAGAGTTGTTTTGGCTTCAAGGGGACACCTTTGTTGCTGAAGGGTTTCGCTCGAGCCTGTGGTAGACCCTGTTCAGTGGGAGATCTGCAAGATCGATTCTGGTGGTGAAAGAAGATGGCCAGTAGTGGAAAGATAGAGATCGAGAAATTTAATGGTCAGAGTTTTGAGTTGTGGAAACTCGAGATGGAGGATCTGTTGGTGGATAAAGATCAGTGAATCACGGTAGATCCAGGTACTAAACCAACGAGAGTGACCGATGAAGAATGAAAGAAGTTGGATCGAAAGGCAAAGAGCACAATACGGTTGTGTGTCTCAGATTCAGTATTGATGAATGTATCACGGAAAGCTATGACAAAGGCTTTGTGGGACAAGTTAGGGACTTTGTACCAATCTAAGTCTCTGGTGAATAAACTGTTCCTACGGAAAAAGTTGTATAATTTGAGGATGAAAGATAGAGACTTGGTGATAGAGCATCTGAATGCGTTTAATACTGTGGTAAGTCAGTTAGCATTTGTTGATATTAAAATTTCATATGAAGATAAGTGCATCAGTTTGTTGTGTTCTCTACCAAATTCGTGGGATAGTCTGGTTATTGCAATAAGTAGCAATGAAACTACCTTACATTTTGATGAAATAGTCTCATCCTTGCTGACAAAGGAGATGAGGTGGAAAAATATGGAGAGTTAGAATGGTGATGCCTTGTTTGTACGAGGACGGTCCCAGAACAGAAACAAAAATACGTCATCGAGTAGGAGATCTAAATCTAGAGGGAGATCTAAATCTCCAGAAAAACCTATAAAGGTAGTGTGTTGGAAATGTGGAAAGGAAGGGCACTTCAAAAGAAACTATAAATCTAAAGCTCCTGATAAAGGAAAGGGATTTGATGATGCTCCTTCTACAGAGATGAAAACCACCTCAGATGAAGGTGGGGATGTGTACTTGGCTTCTTCAAGTACACATGTAGATCATGAGGCATGGTTGATTGACTCAGACACATCCTTTCACTTCACTCCCCATAGAGAGTGGTTCTACGAGTATGAGAAATATGATGGTGGTGATGTCTTCTTGGGGGATGAAAGGAAGGCTAGAATCATTGGTCGTGAAAAAGTAAAGTTGAAGTTGCAAGGTGGAAGGGTTACAACACTTCCGGGTGTTCAACATATTCCTACATTGGCTAGAAATCAAATTTCTATAAGCAAGCTGGATGATGCAGGTGTAAAAACAGTGTTCGAGAAGGATACCTGCAAGATGGTTCGGGGAGCACTGGTATTGATGCAGGGAGTTTAGACTAGAACTTTGTACAAATTGCAAGGTAGCACTGTTGTTGATGGGCACAACAGTTTTGTGGTTCCTGAAAGTGGAGCATAAAATCTAGTGGTCTCTGGAGAGAATACCATGTTGTGGCATCAAAGGCTTGCACATATTGGAGAAAAGGGCCTTCGGATACTTCATGGTAAAGGTGTGGTAGAAGGTATGAGTAATAACTCTCTAGATTTTGATTTCTGTGAAAATTGTGTATATGGGAAGTAGAATCGGGTGAGTTTCCCCTCTGGTAGGAAAAGGGTGAAACAGATATTAGAACTTGTGCACAGTGATGTGTTTGGACTTGTGAAGGTTCCATCACTGGGTAAGTCTATGTACTATGTATCATTTATAGATGACTTCT
>APFE031530527.1:0-13390 GCA_000404065.3 Pinus taeda | reverse complement strand
ATAGATGCATTGACAAAATCTGTGAGCTCTGAGAAGTTCTCTTGGTGTAGAGAGACAATGGGCATTTCAGGGCTGGGGAAATGACTAAGCTCCCTTGTGGCCCCCTGTGGAAAGAAAACAACAAGTGGGAGAATGTTGGGTTGTGTTATATTCTTTCCACGTAGTTAACAAGGGGTTTGAAGGGCACCCATAACCCCACATTATGGGGTCCAGGGCAGCGCCATGGAAAATTTTGGTTTTGGACACTATGTTAGGTTGGGCGGACCCACCTATGGTTTTATGCATGATTTTTGCACATGTTTTTTAGATGCGATGGTTTTCAGTCAATGGTATTGGACGCGATGGTTTTCGGTCCATGGTATTGGATGCTTCGACATGTATAAATATGTATCGTAACATTGAAAGGAAAATAATGAAAAGTCAAGCTGGTAGTCCCGGTTTTGGGATCCAGTGGGAAAATCTCTTTGTATATGTGTTTTATGTGTTATGTTCTCACATTGTTTATTTTTTTGTGTTTTAGAATTTGTATGCAGTTAATTTCTGTACAGGGTTAAAACCTACACGAGTGTGATAGCTGATATAACAAGGTTCAGAGAAAAGTTTGTCTGATGTTCAGAAGAGCAGTTGACATGGACGATGACAACATTAACAACATATGCAACACATTAACAACAAGATTCATATAATTGCATACAAATTATTTCATATACAAGTACGTAAGTTAAACAACATATATCATTAAGGCAACCGGAGCAATCCAACTACAATAACAACATATGCATGAAAATGTGCTGGCTTTTATTATATAAAGAAGTGTAAGTCACAATCATACTTTACACCATGTAAACCTGCTAACCCCATCAGTGGAACGTTACAACCACATTTACCTGCTCCTCCAAAGAGATATACTAGCTCCATGTAGTGGAGAAGCCAAGGTGCTTTACAATACTATCCAAGCCTTCTTCAAGATAGTCTTATTAGAAGCTTGGCTGACCAAAAGCCTTTACAATAAGTTATGAGGGACTATTTATAGCAAAGGGTGGGGTGACCCTTGACATTCCCCTTTGTGACAGTTAAACTACCCTCATGACTCTTTACCTGCTCTATTACTGTTACATCCAACTGTTGACACTCGACTTACACTTGACATGACTCAACATTACAATGCACATGTACTTATGTGAGACAACATGGCTTGAGCAAGCCTTGAAAGACATCACTGACACTCGGTCCATTGTGATGAGACCAACTCTTTGACATGCTTGTGATGGTGAAGGTGGTGAGTTGATGCCAAGATTGGTCGTCCGTGATGATGTGCATGCACCTCATGGTGGCATCTTGTTGAAGCAAACTCTTACCTTTGTTGCAACTAGTGCATTGGTTCAGCCCCTTCATCCAACTCGTCTGCTAACATGCACATGGTCTTCTTGGGTATGGTTGAACCAGGAACACATTCATGCATAGTGTCTATGTTGATCTTCAAGTGTGTGCTGGTGGTCATGCACATCAACTTATCGAAGTACATAAGCTGGACTTACTTCTTGCCTTTGCCTTGGTGAGTGTGTTGAATGGGTTGTACTGCATGCGTGCACTCAATGACATGCATACTAATGGATCCCTTGCATGTGATAAAAAACACTTCTCACCATGTTTTCTTTATGTCAGCTGCTAGGATAGATCCTTAACTCGTACTGGCATAGTTTCATCCGTGAGTGCATGTTGCACCCACTGTTGTTCTTGTTCCTATTGCAACTCATTGGATTGTCTGTGTAGCTTCATGTTCTTCCTGAGTTGCTACTTCAACACATGGAACTCCTTCTTTGTTCCATATTCTGCCTTCGTGTGACATTCATGTCACATCGTCACTTCATAGCCTAAGTCTCCAAAGTTTCTTTCATTATCAATGGATCTGCTTGATCTTGCAACTTTGTTCTACCTCTATTTTCTCACCAACCTTCCTCTTTCATTCGCTGCATTCACTACATTCGCTGCATTCGGTATGTTTCCTTTAGCTTTTTTTCATGATGCTACTCTTTGTGATGTTGCTGGTTGATGTCCTTGTCCATGAACAACTTGATGTCTTCAGGAGAAGGTAATCCGATGGACACTTGATTGACTGCATCCCCAAGCATGGTCTGAATGGTGTCTCCATCTCTGCTCTCTTGGAAACCATTGTACCTATACTACTGAGAGGTAGATGAACACCTGTGATACCTGGAGACACAGAAACACTCATAGAAAGCAATTTGTCAGTGGGAAACCAAAATGAACATGCAAACTGACTTGCAACATATCTGGGTGTATGATCATGGAGGTTGTGCAATTTCAGCTGGGAGGTCGGGAGACCAACTGCCAAAACTGCACAAGGCACAGTCCAGGATACTGAGAGACTGACTGACTGTTGGAACTGTGAAACGCACAATCTAGTTGGGCAGTTGGCTGCTAGGATTGTGCAATGTGCAATTCCAGCTGGGAAAGACTACTGGCCTAGGGACATATTTGCACAAATTTTTGAGCAAGCAGCCACTGACCTCCAAAAATGCATAATTCAATCCAGGAGGCTAGTGCTGGGACATAATACACAAATCTGGAGAGGAAGGTGAGCCCTCCTTCTCCAGATTGCGCAATGTAGCCTTGGTGAAGGCAAAGACCGGGCCAAGGTTGGCCCAACTCACCAACAGGCAACTGAAAGAAAGTAAGTCGATGAAATGCATGGTGACACTAAGTGATAGTAGAAGTGATAAACAGTGCATGCAAAACATGAATGGAAGATTGAGCAAATAGATCAACATGAATGTCGGTGAGGTCGTTCGCCAGTTGGGTGAACAACCGTGCAAAACCATTTCATGCATGCAACACCAGTGAGATAGGAATGAAAATTGAAACAAAACTAGGACAAACTAGAATATATGTAAATGACAGCAGGTGTTCAAAGAAATCAAGAAAACAATACTCACACAAGCGAATACACAAAAAGTGACAGAAATGCAGCACAAGGCATGGGATCCGAGCTTACGCCAAAACCGCTGAGCTGAATGTTCCGACTGCTCCTAGATGTGATGTGGGATGTCAGAGCTACAAGGTGGATGTGAGGAATGAGCTCTGTAGTGTTTGGTTGATGATTTTTGATAACATCAAGGTTTTGATGCGTATGCCACAAATCTAGGGGAAGTGACGCTTGGAGGGAGGTTTCTGAATTGTTCCTTGAATGTAACCTCCAACTGCTAAACATAGATCCCTGAAATAAGGGATGCCTTTGCATGTTGCCTTGGGAGAAACATCCCATGCATGCAAGTCTATTTTTCTCGGTCCTGGAGGGAACCGGTCAACTTAGCTGCACATGTAAAACACTGCTTGACTGCTGGAGAAAAATGCACATTTCTAGCTGGGAGTTGGGCTAGCTACCTAGGAGATTTGCGCAATTTCTAGGCTAAGAAGCTAACTGCTACCCAGATTTGTGCAAATCCTGGGCTGAACAACCTGTTCTTAGGAAAATTTGCGCAAATCCTGTCTGGAGGGTTGGGTGGTAGGATTGCGCAATCTTGGAGCCGAGCAAGCTGTCAGAGAGGATTGCACAATTTCTGGAGGGAAGGTTGGTTTCCCTTCAGAAATGCAAATTTTCAATGAGAAGCTACTCAGCCTGCAACTGGACCAAGTCTGGGTGAGCCACCTGTGAAGGCAAAAGATCAAACTGTGATTGGCAGGCTGCCTTTGAGCAAGAAAGACACTAGAGCTTTAGGACTTGACGAAGCAAGGCAGGCTGTTGTGAAGGTTGGTAGGGAGGCTCCAAAACAAGATAAGGCAAAAAATTTTAGGGTGGTTGTAGCCACTACAACAGTAGGATACATAGCTTATTGTTTTTATATGCTATTAACTTGATGATTAGGGTCATTTCATTGAGATATTGATGTTACTATTTGGATTAGTTGTATGCGTGATGGTTATGTTCATTGTATTGAAGATCTTAATGTTATATATAGTGTGTTAACCTGATTTTACCTATGTAGATGGTTATGGTTGCGATATTTAGGTATGAACCGACATATTTGTGAGATGGCGTGATACTAATCTAGATTGACTTTGCATATGAGTTTACAATGTGAACATGTTAGTTAGATATTGTTATGGATATCATGATCTTATAGGTTCTTTGCACACAGGAAGTCTTATTAACCTTGATTTGTTCTCACATTATGTGGATATGTGCTATATCCATGAACATGCATGTGACAAGTATATTAGCTAGTCTTTAGCTACAGGTAGATTTGTTAAAGGATTGGAGTCCCTTGAGAGATGGTGTGGATGTGTTCAGTTGCAAGTGGCGTAATTTGCATAATTAGATGAGGTAACTGGTGTATTATTGTTATCACCTAAAAATTGATCATCTAGTCTAATTTACTAGATGGATTGAAGTACACCATGTAAAGCCAATTTTACCATAGTAAAATTGCTTTCACTGTGAGAAATTAATTAATAAACCACCTTTGTTAAGTAATTAAAATTAAACCCATGAATAATAATTAAATAAACCACTATTTATTTGATTTTCTTCTAGGAATAATTAATTAAGCCATTGTTCAATTATTGTTCCTTGTCAATTTGACCCAATCATGAAAAATAAATAGATAAATCATTAATTATCTTGTTTTTCTCTAAGAATAATTAATTAGTTATTATTCTTTATCAAATTTTACTAAATCCATTAGGAATAATTAAATAAATCCTTATTTATTTATTATTCCTTAACCAATTCCTTGAGATGATAAATAAATCATTTATTTATTTATTATTTCTAAATAAAAGTTTAAATACTTTTTCCCTCCTGACCAAATATAATAAAATATTCCAAGTTGTTATTCCAAGAATGGGATCAATAATATTTTACTGTTGCTCATTATTCGAGGATAACTCAATATTTTTTTATAAATAGAAGGGTTTTCCATTCATTATTCACATTGATTATTTTCATTGTTGCACTCACTGTTGTAACTCTGATTATTTTCAATGTCACACACCATATTTTTTTTGGGTTTACACATTATAGAGAAGAGAGACTCTACACAAGCTGAAGACATTTGAGGATAGACAAGAACCCATCACATAGAAGGGGTCCGGTAACATTTATTTGTTCCCTTCACAGGTGTTATAATAAAACTATTCTTTGTATATCTAGTTTCCATTGGACGACTGGAGTTATTACTCTTTCTTTTTGTTGTTTAACTATGATTATGGCATAGATCCAGACTTTGGCAGGTTTTGTTTCTATCAATTGTTGCAGATCTACAATGTTTAGCATCCATTTATATTATTGATATTGTTTGTCATCCACAATCTTAAGTGGTTTCTTTTCGTACATCTTTGAGAAGAAAACACTACAACAAAATTGTCGACTCTGCTGGGTTTTATACTTCAGATCCAGAAACCTGGGTGACCTTCGGTTTTCAGCTTAGGTTTTTTTTTTTTAATTCTCTTAATGTTTCATAGTGTTTTAACCCTAGATCTGTTAAATTTCTGACTTCCGCAAACTTTCTAGTCGTTTTCGCATGTCACAGGAACCAGCCGCGACAAAGGCGGTAATTTTTTTATGAGATTTGCCAGTCGGGATCCACGGAGCAAAAATTACACTTTTTTTTCCCAAAAAGTGTGATCTAGAGGCCAGAGAATACTTGTTAGCCCAAAAAGTGTGATCCCACTTGAAAAACAGGTCAATACCTGCGATTTTTGGGTTTTAGGGTTTTTCTCAGATCCATTTCTGGGTTTTGCAAAGAGTTGTATGTTGGGTTGTCTGACCTCTGTCGCATCCTGCTTAGGCCTTGATCTACTCTGATTTACCCATCAAAGTGGAATTTAGCCCCCCCTATGGCTTCTAATACGCTTCCACCTTTATAAGAGGAGTCTAGCTAAGTGAGTAGTTTGAGTTTCTGCAGCACTTTCAGCCTTATTTTCCAGATCTGTACCCATTTGTTTCAGATCTATAAAGATAGGTTGTCACCATCCATAGTTTCACATTACAACTTGTTTGGTCATTGGCCTTAGGGTCCCATCGGTTGCCCTAGGTGTTTAACCCATCTCCCTATGTTTTTGCAACGATCTTCCTCTCTTATTTTTTGTTGGTGCTGTACCACTTTCCAGAAACCTAGTGTCACTTGATCCCAGTCACATTGACAGTTAGATATCTTGACCTTTTTAGTGTGCTTTCCGTCAATTTATCCACCAACTAGCACAATTTTTGCAAACCCAGTTTGGGTGGGGTTTAGTTAATTGTTTTGTTGTTCATTTTCTATTGTTAATTTCAATTTATTTTCAACAAACTTTTTTCTTTTCTTTTTTTAAAACATGATCTAGGCTTAATCAATAAATACACTTGCACACACAAGCACACCTTAAGTGAAGGGCACTTGTTTTACACCGCCAAGCCAAGAATTAACATAATAAATTTATCTCCTTTCATCAAGACAAAGGCATATTGTTGATCTCCCTTCACCATTTCCGTGTCACGTGTGACTTACCACCATAGTGCCACCAAGGCATTTGTCGCAGAGACTCGTGGGCCTTCACCCCAAGTTTCCACTTGGGCATATTACCCCTCCTCGTCAAGTTTGAGTTCATAGCCCTCTAAGTCCCCACACTGACTCTTCTACTGGTTCATCTGATTTCGAGCCTCCTTCACTGCATATCGTCACCATGTCTAGACCCACAACTGGTATAGGAACCTAACCTGGTGTTAGCTCTAGTTCTATCCCTGTGGTCACATCAAGCGAAATAGTCTCAGGAACCATTCTGGTAGCCCCCATTCTCCCCTTTATGGCTGGGTTAAGTCTACCGGATTTTAGCCAGTTGATAAACAACCCCATATACCATGATGTTGGTTGGCATTCTATGTCGGCTAAGCTTCCCTCAGACATCCCAAATTTTGAGGGTAATGCTGGAGAGGATCCCACCAACCATGTCCGATCCTTCCACATGTTGTTTTTGTCCAACTCCATTACTGATGACTCAATTTTTCTTCGGCTATTCCAATGCATGCTCACTGGAGACATTGCAAAATGGTATGTAGACCAGCCTACCGCATCTCATTCAATTTTCGTGAAGCATATTTCCAGTTACCTCTTTGGTACGAAACTGGTATGAAGTCATTGACCTCATTCCATTAGTCGTCCACCACTCACCTTTCCAACCATGTTCAAGAGTGGCATTGAAGGAGGAGCACATGTTGTGCCCCACCCTTCGAAGACTGTGTCTATCTAGATTTATTTCTTATGAGCCTTTTATCTCCCATTGGAAAAGATGTTGCATCCCATTTTCCTCAGACCGAGGAAGAAGCTCCCCAAACTGCTCTAAGATATGACCTAATTTATGTGCAATTTGGTTATGTCTATACCGTCATTCTAGACCTCCCTCATCCTAGAAGTGCCAATGCACTGGGGGCATCTCACGCTGCCAATGGTATCGTTGGAACCTTTTCACACCTTTTTCCATACACTCGGAAAAGTTATGGCTATCTACAGGGGGGCACCAGTTCCTCCAACACTTATGCCCCTCCTGCTAGCAACATGTTTTCAGGGCCCCAACCTATCTATCAAATCATTGCTCCTCCTTATGCACAACCTAGCGCTCAAACCCCTCAAGCATTAGCTTTGCAGCCTCCCATGCATCCTTAGCCCCACCAGCCACTACCCCCTCAGGGTCAGGTGTTTCCACAACAGAGTGTGACCAATCCCTAAAATTTGAAGAAAAAGAATCAGGGGAAGGGTAACGAGGGTGACCAGGGTAATCAAGGTAATCAAACTAGTGAACCTCAAGGGACCCAGCCTAACACCAACAACCAGCAACAGGGAAGCCAACCCAAACAAAACAAGGTTATTCATATGAACAAGCCTTTTGCATGTTGTGGTGTACATGCCCATTATACACATGAGTGTCCTATCTTACCCCAAATGCGCTAAATGTGGGAACCTCAAGCAACTTCTAGAGGTCAACAATCATCTCAGAATCCTGCGCCATCTCAACTGACAGTGCTCAAAAATCCTTTGCCTCATCAAGGATTTGTTTTTGCTCAACTCAGCAAGGTCAAGCAACCTATCCTCCCCAACCTTTTGGTCCTAGTGACTACCAAATCATTATGATGAACTCTCATGAGGTTAGTCCCTCCAATATCAACCTGCAAACTTGGTTGTGTCAATATAACAAGCCATCAACTTCGTCTGCCACTAAGTCCAAAACCAAAGCATATATTGAGCCTCTTATGATAGCAAATGGTCCGTTACAGATCTCTCAATCTAAAGTTGAAGCCATTCCAAAGATCCCAAAGGAACCATTACGTCGTAATGCGACTTCTAACCGAGCTTCCCATACATATAGTATAGTAGATGACTTGACACAATCACTTGCTACCATGCCGACGCTGGAAGTCCTCCATTCATGACCATCTCAAAAGAAATCTCTACTAACTAGCTTGGGTGTAGTAGATCCTTTTGACAATCATTTGATTGTCTTGCCAGTTGATACATCAGAACATCCCCCATTGCCTTCCTCTGTTGCTTTCTAGATACCAGTTCAAGTTCGTAATTCCATCATCTCCCAATGCATTATTGATGAAGGTGCATCCACTTGTGTGATGTTTACTACCATTTGGAAACAACTTAAGTCACCTGAGTTGTCCCCCTCCACCATCACTTTGTGTGCTTAGGACAGATACTCTTCCCAACCCCTTGGCATGTACCGCAACTATCTAGTGACCCTCGCGGGCAAGACTATCCATGTTGACCTTGAAGTCATTGATGCCCCTTTGGATTATAACATTCTCTTAGGTTGTAGTTAGACATGCCATGTCAACCGTCGCATTTTTGGTTTTCCGCAAGATGTGCTTCCCCCATGAAGGGAAGATCATTACCATCGATCAGTTGACTTACTATGAGCTAACATTCGTGACCTCCCCTGAGTCCATTATCTCGTCAATGTCAGATAAGCAGTCCTCAACTCCTCTTACCAATGTTTCACCCAAAGACTATAAATATTCCTCAATGTTGGGTGCTTTCCCTGGTCCTCCCCCTCCCATATCAGAGCCTAACTCTATGAGTGTTTTCATGTTACAAGCATCACGGGATACTCTTAAGTAGTTTGGTACATTCAATCAACAGCCATCTCCTCAACACCCTGGTGTTTCCATCCCAGCTAAGCTCTATACATCCACCCCCCTAGGACCCCTTTCGTTTGAGGGAACTTCTCCTATGTTTCCACCAAGAACTATTTCTCTAGGTGTTACGCAGTAATTTGTCACCGTTGGTCACCGTCCTTGTTACCCCCCACTGTCACACATTGGAGGACACATTTACGGACCTGTGGCCAGTGACATAACTTGAAAACACTTGCATTGAGGTCTCCTGAGTATGAAGTTCAATAACCCTGAAGACACCCTTTGAAGATTAACCTCTGAAGATGCCCTTTTTCCATTAGCGCGGGTCCACAGTGTCAAACCCGCGCCAATGGCTCAGTTCCTACAAAGAGGGCGCGCCCATAGACGCTCTGTCCTAGAACAAAGTCCGCGCCACACAATTTGGGCATGATTTTTGGCCAGCGCATATTGGAATGCTTTTTCCTCCGTGACTCACCCAGTTCCCTGAAGGAAAAATCCCATAAAAGCAGTCGGGCGTCGGCTTTTCTATCCAAGGCAACCCAACTCAATGGTTATTTTGGGACATTGCCAAAAACTCAGAAGGTGTCCACATACAACGCATATCTCCTCTCCCCCCATCTATAAATTCCTGTCTCCCCATATTGAACAGGCTAGTTTTTTGAGAGCTAGAAGAAGTGGCTAGAAGAAGTTTTTGCTGAGAAGTGATAGTATGAGCTAAGAGCTGAAAGAGAGGTTATGCTGCCGGATTGTGGAGAGAGAAAGTGACTTTGCAAGACATGTCAGACTGTTGACCCAGCTGGAGGAGATTTGCAGTGTCAATCCTTAAGTGGTTGTAATTCTTCTCTCTTTTCTATTAAATGATAAGCGACTGTTATTATGGTTCCATTCATGTGTTCTACTGGTAATATGTGAATTATATCCTGCTTGACTGATATATAACTGTACGATTTCGGATTTTACGCTTGTTTGTGGGTTGTTCTTCATTTGTGAAGGTGTCCATGCGTGGAGCGCAAGGATAGCGACCAGCCAGAGTTAGAGGACAGGAGAGACACTTCTCCCACAGCAAACAGCGTTGGATCCTAGGTTGGTCTCCCTGATCGATTTCTAAATTGTGTAGTTAGGAACTTGCATGCAGCGTGTTTGATTGTTGCTAGACCCCTGTGGGGCTAGTGGGATCCACCTCTGTCCGCAGAGGGGATTTAACTCCGCAACAATAGGTCTCAACCATCCAAGAGCTATTCCGCCGAGACATTACTCTGTAGGCCAAATACCTTTCTTATTTCCTCCTACGGGAGTATTTTCTATCCCTATCATGGCTTCGTTTTTCCTTCCTAAAATGACTTTGGGGATCCTAGTATGGTACATTGATCCCCCTACAATCATTCCACCTGGTCAGCTAAGACCTTATCATGCTTTAACCCCAGTTCAACCGATCCCTATGGCCCCTATCGCTACTTCAGTTCCATCCCAAACTCAACAAGAACACACTCCTGTTGTGAAAGCATCCATATAAGGGGGGGAATCCAAGAGGAAAGAACCTAAGGACAAGGCTCCATGAGATCCTCTAGCCCCTAAGGCCCCAAAGCCGTCACCTCCATGTGCTTTGCATAAAGTTGTTGGGAACACCACCAATAATTGTCCTGAACTTCTCAACTTAAACCTTTGGTTCATGAAATGTTCCCTAAGTCAAATATCCTTGAAGTCCATGTTAACTTGCCTGGTCCCCCCAAGAAACTCATAATTTTGTACACAAATCACCCTTGTGCCTTGTGTGATCATCATGGTTACTATTCCCATTGTTTCCCTCATCTCAATGAATTTTTGCGATTGCCTTGAATCGCTTCGTGAATACGAGGCCACTCATAGTGGAACCCCTACTCTTCTACCCATGGATTCTAGTACCCCTATTCAAATAGAATAGAAAGACTCTGGTCCCACCATCATGATCCCTCCCCCCAATGTCGAGATGACAGACACCATAGGCCATATCCTTTACCTGTCATCATCCTTGAGTTCCTCGTAGACAAACCTTTCTGAGGTTTCTACGTGCACTTCTATCGAACCTCTTTCAATAGAATCGTAGGTCTCAACATCTGTAGATCCTCCATTTACTAGCTCGTCGTCTACCATTCAAGATGATGCGTATGTGAACCTTCTTTCTCAGGTTGATGCACCAGGTAACACTGCCACATTATGTAGTCATTCTTCCTCCCGTCCGCCCATCTTCCAGTCTGATAAGGACATCATGGAATCTATTTCTACCCCTGATTAACCTTGCACTTAGGCAAAAAAGCACATTTTTTGGAGGATTCTGAAGGCCATTTCCTTCCTAATTCTCCTAATGCAATCTACCTCAAGAAATTTTGCTCATAGCATATCCCTTTGATTTGCATGTCCTTATTTCTACCATGAAGTTAGGTAGATTTCATCATCTCATCTGTTGTATTTTGCACCTTTTAGATGGATCCATCATCCACATCATATATTGGTCATGCTAATGATGCGAGTCGCTTCTCGAGGAATCTAGCCTTGGTAGCCTGGGCCATTTTCACCCCCTTGCATACGTTAGTCCTTTCGAACAACGTATGCATTGGATCTGCCACCAATAATCAGGCCGAATATAATGCAGTGATAGGTTTGATAGTTGATGCCCTCACTCATCACATCCTTCATCTTCATGTTCATTTAGATTCCTTGTTGCTTGTCATGCAATTGAATGGTGTGTATCATGTGCACAACCAAGTCCTATTTAGAAAATATCTACGAGTTAAGTTGTTGGTACGCGAATTTGAAACCATCACATTCAGTCATGTTCCCAGAGCCCAAATTTAACTATGTAGATGCCATTGCAAATAACATTCTAGATTGGAATTTATCACATGTATTGTTGTGTGTGGAGCATGATTGTTCAAAGGTATTTGTTTCAGCTAAATGTATACCCCAGGAATTTTGTACACCCCTCCACGCGGGGGGGTGTGGGGGGGACTGTGTCCCCCACGGGGGTCGGGGGGCCGATCCCCCGCTGGGGGTCCAAGGGCAGTGGTCCTCGGCGGAGGCTGGGGGCAGCGCCCCCGAAAGCTAAAACAGATGTAAATTTGCTTGTAAAAGTATAGTACATTTCTAGCCATCTGGGCCGTTATTAGGCGTGAATGATCTGATGGTGAACTATGTTTAGTTTTAGCGGTTTTTTGCCCTAGAAGAAACCCCTCTCTTTGGTTGTGGGCATTGTTATTTGAGGCTTGTGATAGATGTGTATATCTAGGGGTAGTGAGCGAGAAACAGAGAGGTGAAAACTGTGAGAGAACAGAGGATGATTACAGCGGATTTGTTATAGGTTGTGTCTCTTCATTTTGCTGGATAATAGAAAGGAAGGACTGGCTGTTCAGGGTGGATGTAGCCCAAACTGGGTGAACCACATATATCTGTGTCTCTCTTGTTTCATGTGTTTTCAGTGTTTATATTTCTACAATATTTTATGTGTTCCATTGCTCCGTAATATATAATTTTCTAACATGTATACCACATAAGATAACCATAAACAAAACAAATGGTGAGCCATCATCTTCATTTAAAATGCATAATCATATTATGTATCATATAAGTGTTTGGAGCCAATAGCTCTACATACATCAGACATGCCCATAACATGTTACAAAAATCAAAATTAAAGGGACACACGTGTACCTACATCTAGTCACTATTCGGTGGATCCCACACCAAAGGCTCTGCTCCACCTACACGTAGATGATGTACTATCTGACTAGCCATCACCACACACCACATGATACCTCGCCACTCTGAGGGAAGACCAATGCACTCATCTATGTACCGATCCTCTAAGTCATGCCATCCACACTCTAAAACTTCAGTTGAGAGTACATCAAACCTACAATGAAGATCAGTGAGCAGCACAGTATCCTCTGGACCTTGATGTGACAATAATGTCCCCTGATCTGCAGCCCTAGGCGTTGTAGCTAGACCTACATATCATGCCGACTTTACTGGTGCTATGTCTACATACAACATATTTTACACTCAATACCATATACATGTGATAGAAATATGAAATGCACCATAAAAATAGCAACTTAATACTTACTGTCTAGTCCCCATGCTCGCCCGGATGGAAGTCACAAGTCAAGATCTCCGTGATAGTTCATCCCACTATAAGGGTAATCGTTAATGTAGAGGGGCATCTAATCTCAATGTGCCAAAAGATCGGGTCAGAACACCCGTCTGACTCCCCCTCCTCCT
>APFE031530525.1:684-13516 GCA_000404065.3 Pinus taeda | reverse complement strand
ATACAAGGCAACAAACTCATAACCTTCCTTAAGCTCTATAGCAATCCTCACACAACACACCAAATGCCTACAAAGAGCAGCACTAATGCACTAAGAATTCCTCTATGGCAAAGTCTATATGTTCCAAACTAGCTTCTCATGGCAATGGTGGAGGCTTATATAGGAGAAGGAGTCTCCATGAATAGTGAAAGGATGAGCTTTCCCCAAAGAAAAGTGGGTGACCAGGCGAACAGACATGCCTTAGAAAGGATGGCGACCTTTACAAAGCTAACAGCCAAGTCTGGAGTCATCTGGAAGGCTGGCTGTTAGAACAAACTCACCCAAACAGGATCAGCGCGGGTGAAAAACTGGGCTGGTGCGCTAGCATCGAAATTCAATTACAGAAGAGGTCTGTTCAGCGCGAAATAATACAAGCGGAGGGCGTGCTATTTATGAAATTCGACTAGCGCGGAAAACCCGTGTGCTTCCGCGCTGGCAGCGCACCAGTTACACTATCATCCGCCAGTCAGCGCGGTTATTTTAATAACAGTCGCGATGATCGAATAAACTTAGGAAAAGAGGGTTTTTGGCAATTTCAGAGAGCATTAGCATGGTGGATGTGATTTAATGACACAGTAGGGAGACTGACAAGGTGACAGTGACATTTTACTGTGTAACAGTGGTAGTTATGAAATTTTATATCTATTCGGGCCATTGTTGTCTATATTCTGTGTGTTGATTTCTTGCATGCAAATTTGAATTTGTTGTAAATATTCCTGAAAATCTCCGCAATTATAACTCAAACCCTCACGTTCTCCGCTGCGTTCAGCTCCTTCACGAACGAGGTCATCCGGCTGATCGTCATTTGTTTTTTCTTTGCGCGAGGCTTTGTGAAGAGAGGGTTAGGCGATCGAATCGCCACATAGCCTGGTATGCATTCATTTTCGAAATACGTCCCATTTCTTTGTTTTAGTTTTAGGTGAATGGGTCTGTGGGGGATACATTGGGGATTTTCCTATTCTTTCCAACCACAGAAACGTAATCAAATGCCTGCTGTTATTTCAGTTTTTATTTTGATATTAATGAGCTTCATTATGGTGTTTTCAATCACAAGAATGAAACTTTAAGAATCCCATGATTGTTTCAAAAATACCATTGTTGTCTATATTTTGTGGATTTCTTGCCTGCAAATTTGAATCTGTTGTAAATATTCTTGAAAACCTCAGTAGTTAGGCTTCGTTCTTAATGAGTTCCGTTATGTTGCTTTCAATCAAAGAAGAGATTTAAAAGACCCGACATTTTGTTTAAAATTATTTTGGAATAGGCTCTTTTCAAACAGTTGAAATGTAAGTTTTATTTCAATTACCTTTGACGCTTCGTTCTTAATGAGTACCATTATGTTGCTTTCAATCATAGAAGAATTTAAAACACTCAACATTTTCTTTAAATTTATATTGATTTTATTGAGCTTAATTACGGTGTTTTCAATCACAGAAATGAAATCTTAAAATCCCCATGCTTTTGGTTAAATTTTGATTTTATCTCAATGAACTTAATTATATTGTCAGATATGGAATCCTAGGAAATCTAGGCTTTTGATTGATTTGATTTTGACCCTAATGAGCTCAGGTATGACATTTTCAATCATAGAAACAAAATCTTGAAAACACATTTTTTTTATTAGATTTTGATAAAAACCTCATGTTCTTTATTGCATTTTGATTTTTTAATTTGGGAGAATAGGCATTTTGATATAATTGCAATTTGAGGTTTATTTCGATGACCTTAGGACACTTCGATCATAATGAGCTCCATGCTTTCTTTCAATCATAGAGAAGAAAACTCAAAATGTTGATGCTTTTGAGTACTTTTTGGTGAAAAGCCATATTTAAATAATTTTTATTAAACACAATATTTGATTCTCGGAGAATAGGCTTTTTTTTGTTTCAATCACAATTCCAGGTTTGTTTCAATTATTGCTCTAACCTTAAGGCAATTTCAGTGACAGGAATGTTACACACAGAGATATAAAACAAAAATGGGTAATATTTATATTAGAAAAAAGCCACAGCTGAGCTGGGTAGCTTAGCCTAATACAAAAAAAAGATGTTGTTAACAAAAACCACCATATCTATCTAGCTGTATGTGTTTGGGGATGCTTTCGATTAAATTTTGCTTTTGATTTTAATGAGCTTTATTATGGTGTTTTCTATCCCAACAATGAAACCTTAACATCCCCATGCTTTTGATTTTGATCTAATTAACTAAATTATATTGTTTTCAATAACAGAAACCAAATATTGTGTTTGATTAAAGTATGATTTTGATCTTAATCAGCTTAGTTATACCATTTTCAATCACAGAAACAGAATCTCAAAACCCCACTTTTGATGAAATTTTGATTTTGATCTTATTGGGCTTAATTATGGCATTTTTTATCATAGAAACAGAATCTTTTTTCTATTAAATTTTATTTTGTTTGTAACAAGGTTAATTATGGCATTTCCAATCATAGAAACGAAACCTTAAGAACCCCACGCTTTTGATCAAGCTTTGATTTTCATTCTAATGAGCTTAATTATGGCATTTCCAACCACAGAAACGGAATCAAACGCCTTGTGTTATTTTAGTTTTGATTTTGATCTTAATGAGCTTCATTATGGCATTTTCAATCACAAGAATCAAACTTTAAGAATCCCATGTTTTTTTATTAAACTCTAATTTTTTATCTTAATGAGATTAGTTTTGGCGATTACACGCATAGAAACTAAATTTCAAGAATCTGAATTTTAATCTTGATCTTAATGAGTTTAATTACGGTGTTTTTGATCACAGAAACCAAATCTCAAGAACACCCTGGTTCGATTTTTAACTTAGTGAGCTTCATTATGGCATTGTCAGTCACAGAAACGGAACATCAAGAACCTCATGTCTTTGATGAATTTTTTGTTATGGCCTTAATGAGCTTATTTATGGTGTTTTAAATCAGAGAAACGAAATCTAAGACCCTGATGCTTTTGATTTCAATGTGGGCACACGACATGCACATCTACTCCCTTCTGCATCAGCATCATAGAAAGAAAGCATTCCTTTTCCAAATACGTCCCAACTCTCTGTTTTAAGTTTCAGGGGAATGGGTCTATGGGGGATACATTGGGGATTCTCTTGTTCTCTATTTTGGGTTTCCACTCTGTCCCCAGTTTTGAGCAAGGTGTCCATTCTGTCTACCAGTTGGCCTATCCTGGAGGTAAAAGTTTTTAAAACTTCAATAGATAGAAGGTGTTGAACACCATAGAAATGAAATCTTAAAATCCCCATGCTTTTGGTTAAATTTTGATTTTATCTCAATGAACTTAATTATGTTGTCAGATGTAGAATCCTAGGAACTCTAGGCTTTTGATTGATTTGATTTTGACCGTAATGAGCTAAGGTATGACATTTTCAATCATAGAAACAAAATCTTGAAAACACATTGTTTTTTATTAGATTTTGATAAAAACCTCATGTTCTTTATTGCATTTAATGTTTTAATCTGGGAGAATAGGAATTTTGATATATTGCAATTTGAGGTTTATTTCAATTACATTAGGACACTTCGATCATAATGAGCTACATAGTTTATTTCAATCACATAGAAGAAAACTCAAAATCCTGATGCTTTTGAGTAATTTTTGGTGGAAAGCCATATTTAAATATTTTTTATTGAACACAATATTCGATTCTCAGAGAATAGGCTTTTTGTTTTGTTTCAATCACAATTTCAGGTTTGTTTCAATTATAGCTCTGACCTTAAGGCAGTTTCAATGACAGGAATGTTACACATGGAGATATAAAACAGAAATGGGTAATATCTGTATTCGAAAAAAGCCACAGCTGAGTTGGGAAACTTAGCACAATAAAAAAAATAGATGTTGTTAACAAAACCACCATATTTATCTAGCTGTATGTGTTGTGTATAGAAGATCCAAATCATCATTTCACAGAGTATTTAAAAAACTTTTTGCTAGGATGGACTCTATGAAAGACACCTAAAATTGACATTGTTTTACATAATATGAAATACTAATGAGAAGCATGCTTGCTGAGAGCTTCATCTTGACCAGTATTAGAGAAGCATGCTTGCTAAGAGCTTCATCTTGACCGGTATTAGTGGGGTGAGATTCCTGATAATCTAAGTCCATCTCTTCAATCACTTGTTGAAGTCACAAACCATATAACTAACATGGAGCATTAATCTTCCAAAACTTGGATTTGCCTCCTCTTCTGCACAAGGGTGTCTATAAACTAAGTTTAAGAACCCCACGCTTTTTATAAAGCTTTGATTTTCATTCCAATGAGCTTAATTATGGCATTTCCAACCACAGAAATGGAATCAAATGCCTTCTGTTGTTTTAGTTTTGATTTTGATCTTAATGAGCTTCATTATGGTGTTTTCAATCACATGAATGAAACTTTAAGAATCCCATTTTTTTATTAAACTCTAATTTTTTAACTTAACGAAATTAGTTATGGAGATTATAGGTATAGAAACTAAATTTCAAGAATCTGAATTTTAATCTTGATCTTAATGAATTTAATTACGGTGTTTTTGATCATAGAAACCAAATCTAAAGAACACTCGAGTTTGATTTTTATCTTAGTGAGCTTCATTATGGCATTGTCAGTCACAGAAATGGAACATCAAGAACCTCATGTCTTTGATGAAATTTTTGTTATGACCTTAATGAGATTATTTATGGTGTTTTAAATCAGAGAAACGAAATCAAAGAACCTGATGCTTTTGATTTCAATGCGGACACACGACATGCACATCTACTCCCTTCTGCATTAGCATCATAGAAAGAAAGCATTCCTTTTCCAAATATGTCCCAATTCTCTATTTTAAGTTTCAGGAGAATGGGTCTGTGGGGGATACATTGGGATTCTCCTGTTCTTTATTTTGGGTTCCCACTCCGCCCATAGTTTTGACCAAGGTGCCCATTCTGTCCACCACTTGGCCTATCCTAAATGCAAAAGTTTTTAAAAATTCCAATAGAAAGAAGGTGCGGAACACCACAGAAATGAAATCTTAAAATCCCCATGCTTTTGGTTAAATTTTGATTTTATCTCAATGAACTTAATTCTGTTGTTAGATGTGGAATCCTAGGAACTCTAGGCTTTTGATTGATTTGATTTTGACCCTATTGAGCTCAGGTATGACATTTTCAATCATAGAAACGAAATCTTGAAAACACATTGTTTTTTATTAGATTTTGATAAAATCCTAATGTTCTTTATTGCATTTTGATTTTTTAATCTGGGAGAATAGGCATTTTGATATAATTGCAATCTAATTTGTATTTCAATTACCTTAGGACACTTCGATCATAATGAGCTCCATGCTTTCTTTCAATAATCCTGATGCTTTTGAGTAATTTTTGGTGAAAAGCCATATTTAAATATTTTTTATTAAACACAATATTTGAATGTGGGAGAATAGGCTTTTTGTTTTGTTTCAATCACAATTCCAGGTTTGTTTCAATTATGGCTCTGACCTTAAGGCAATTTCAATGACAGGAATGTTACACACGGAGATATAAAACAGAAATCGATAATATTTGTATTAGAAAAAAACCACAGCTAAGCTAGGCAGCTTAGCGCAATACAAAAAAAGATGTTGTTAACAAAAACCGCCATATCTATCTAGCATTATGTGTTGGGTATAGAAGATCCAAATCATCATTTCAGAGAGTATTTAATTTTTTTTTTGCTAGGATGAACTCTATAAAAGACACCTAAAATTGACATTGTTTTACATAATATGAAATACTAATGAAAAACATGCTTGCTAAGAGCTTCATCTTGACCAGTATTAGTGGGGTGAAATTCTTGATAATCAAATTCCATCTCTTCAATCACTTGTTGAGGTTACAAACCATATAACCAATGTGGAGCATTCAGCTTCCAAAACATGGATTTGCCTCCTCTTCTGCACAAGAGTGTTTATAAACTAAGTTTAAGAACCCCACGGTTTTGATCAAACTTTGATTTTCATTCCAATGAGCTTAATTATGGCATTTCCAATCACAGAAACTGAATCAAATGCCTGCTATTGTTTCAGTTTTGATTTTGATCTTAATGAGCTTCATTATGGCATTTTCAATCACACGACATGCACATCTACTCCATTCTGCATCAACATCATAAAAATAAAGCATTCCTTTTCCAAATACATCCCAATTCTCTGTTTTAAGTTTCAGGGGAATGGGTCTGTGGGGGACACATTGGGGATTCTCCTCTTCTTTATTTTGGGTTCCCACACTGCCCCCAGTTTTGAGCAAGGTTCCCACTCTGCCCCCAGTTTTGAGAAACGAAATCTTAACATCCCCATGCTTTTGATTTTGATCTAATTAACTTAGTTATATCGTTTTAAATAACAGAAACCAAATCTTGCATTTGATTAAAGTATGGTTTTGATCTTAGTGAGCTTAGTTATACCATTTTCAATCACAGAAACAGAATATCAAAACCCCACTTTTGATTTAATTTTGATTTTGATCTTATTGATCTTAATTATGGCGTTTTTAATCACAAAAACAAAATCTTTTTCTATGAAATTTTGATTTTGTTTGTAACAAGGTTAATTATGGCATTTTCAATCACAAAAACAAAACCTTAGGAACCCCACGCTTTTCATCACGCTTTGATTTTCATTCCAATGAGATTAATTATGGCATTTCCAACCACAGAAACGGAATCAAATGCCTGCTATTGTTTCAGTGTTGATTTTGATCTTAATGAGATTCATTATGGCGTTTTCAATCACACGAATGAAACTTTAAGAATCCTGTGTTTTTTATTAAACTATAATTTTTGATCTTAACGAGATTAGTTATGGCGATTACAAGCATAGAAACTAAATTTCAAGAATCTAAATTTTAATCTTCATTTTAATGAGTTTAATTACGGTTTTTTTTATGAAAGAAACCAAATCTCAAGAACACCTGAGTTTGATTTTTTATCTTACTAAGCTTCATTATGGCATTGTCAGTCACAGAAACGGAACATCAACAACCTCATGTCTTTGATGAAATTTTTGTTATGATCTTAATGAGCTTATTTATGGTGTTTTAAATCAGAGAAACGAAATCTATGGCAAATAATTTTTCTCATTCAAAGCGGCAATACTATACTTTAAAACGACCACATCTTGGAAAATATAAGAAACTCTAATTTTTCAATATACCAGAAATAAGACTTTGTTGTTTTAATGAGATGAGCATTGGAGTGGAGAAACATATATCAAAAACTCGTGGTTCCTGTCATCACAGTGCGTCAAATTCGATCCACAAAGCAAATAAAAAATTAATAAAAAGGTTAACATAGTAAAACGAAAACAAATAAAATGTATGATCATATAAAACAATATATATTTATAGAATTCAATAATGGAAATTTAAATAAACTAATATATATACAACGACTATTATAACAATCCTTCTCCTTAGAACAGTCTTTCTCGCTACTAATTTAATGATCAAAATTCAAAAAGGCAATTTAATGATTCTCTGTGAATCCACTTGACCCAAAATTGGAATCGTACACATGTTGGTCCATGTTTCCCTTTCCTAGTCTGCCATTGTAAACGTCAATTAGTTTACCATTATTGCATATCCAAGAAGAAAACATCCATTTAGTATAAATTCACTATACTAAATATAAACCTTTTACACTAAAGAATAGTATCAATTTGTTTGAAGCCCCAGCGAAATTAATATAGACTGGTATGTCATGTCTTCTCGTGGTTTGGTTTGGGTTCGTCAATTTATCAAATTTCTTTTTTTTAACATAATTTCAATGAAATTTCACTGAAATATAATCTCTTTTGGTAAAATTTAGTAAATGTGTTAGAAAACCTTCACAGATGAATCTAGTTAGTAAAGGTTGAACACACAGCTTTGCAAAGAAAAAACACTAAAAGAAAATTGAAAAAACAAAAGAATGGTTCACTAGAAAATAGGTTACAATGCTCATGATATAGCATTACTAGGTGAAGATCCCAAGGTAATGCACCATAGTGGTGATCAATGAGAAGACTCAACACCTACAACAAGTTCCAGAGATAACTAGCGAGTTGTGAAGTGAAAGAAGGAGCAAATCAGGGAGTAAATCATGCAAAAGGAATCGTGCATGCAGTCCCATGCTCTAACTAAGAGTCCACATGTAGGTGTGTAGTAGTTCCAACATGCAAAAGGAATCTTGCATTCAGTGCCATGCTCTAACTAAGAGTCTGCATGTGGGTGTGTATTAGTTCCAACACCCCCCTTGAACACCACTATGGGGAAAAATAGAAAATGGGCCCTGGAAACTAAGACCAAAGGTCACCCAAAATACAGTGCAACGTGTACTAAAAATGAGGAAAGAGGGAAAACTTCGTGGGAAAAACCCCCCCTAAAAATACAATGTAATCAAAAGAAAAGAGGAAGAAAAGACAGTTGCTAAGCAACTGTGTCCTTCACTCCAACATGATCACGTAGAGAGCGAACATTCTGCTCAGTGAATGTCTTGGTGAAGATGTCTGCAGTCTGTTTTGCTGAGGGAAAGAACTGCAAATCAATGACATGATCATGTACTAAGTCTTTGATGTAGTGCATATGGATCTCTATGTGCTTCGTCCGCTGTTGCTGTACTCGATCCCTGCAAAATTTGAGAGTGCTCTGATTATCACAACAGATGACAATGGGTTGGTGGAACTGGACACCCAACTCAGTGAGGAAGTGTTGTAGCCATAGAGCCTGAATGGTGATGTTGACTACTCCTTTGTACTCGGCCTCAGCTGAAGAGAGAGCAATAGCAACCTTCTTCTTGCTCGACCAACAGATAGGGCGAGATCCTAAACTGAGTGAATATCCGGAGGTGGACTTGTGATCAATGGTGTCTCCCGCCCAATCAGAATCTGTGACTGGTTCTTATTGTAATAAATGACCAAGTTTTCTCCTTTGTTGCTTGAAGATTTTTTTTTGTAATATGACACTACTTCTTCTTCAGCGAGTTGAATTCCATTTGGTTTGTTTGCTTGTTCTTCCTTTGTCTGTGCTTACTGCTCCATATTTTGTTGTGCTTCTTTGATTTTGTGTTGCGTGAGGTGCTTCTTCTTCTGCTTCTGTTGACCACTTTCCTTTTGGCATAAATGGGAACCGTTGGATATAGGAGATCAACGGACGAGGATGTCAGAAGATTAGTGGCCAAGATTAAGTTGCATAGATTCATTTCAAGGGATGAAAGGTGGAGATTAACGAGAGGTGCTAGTGGAAGAGGAAACTGGAGGAGCCATCATAGCCATTGATGGTTGAGATCTACGGTCATCTAGCGCAAACAAGTCCAGGCGTTAATCGAGAAGAAAAGCGAGATTATACGCGGAGATGGTATTTCAGGCAAGGTAGAAAGCATAAGCGGTAAAAGGGAGAAGTCACCCGATTCCATTGACGGAGCGACACGTAGCATCAGAGGTGAGAGAGAAAACTGATTTTCGGGTAGGTAATCTCTGTGCTTGTTGTCAGCTTGAAATCAGTGGAAGCTGTCTGATCCATTAAATACAGATTGACGGCGGAGAAGAGTCACGCGGGTTTGATTGAACAGGCTAATCAACGACTGTGAGATGAAGCGCTAGATCAATGGGCCTGAATTTACGGGAGATCAGAGAAAGGAGGGGACTGCGCTACGGAAAAGGCTTGGGAGTGTAGGCCCGATGATAATAGAAGTGAATGAATGATTTTTTTTGAAATCTAGTTTAAGCGCTCGGATAGGTTTTTCCCGTGTATACCGATAGATATGAAGTCCCTGTGAATGCAAAAATTGAAGGAGGGCCAAAATATGGTTATAATAGTGAGGGAGGAGGGCTGAGATACTTGGAGGGGCACATGGAGGGTGAGGATGCTTAGAAGGGGATTGTCCTCATTGAGAGGAGGGACTGAAGGGGTTGAAGAGATAAGAAGTGAGTAAGTTGGGTAAGAAGAAGGGTGGGGGCTTAAGATGTAATTTTCACGCTGAATAGAGGAAACATTGCGGGCTAATAGAGAAGACACGGAGGGGCTTTGAAATGAAAGTAACACTATAATAACATGGAAAGTGAAGATTTCCTTGCTGAGGTTGCTGCTGTGTTTTTTGTGAATGCACCCTCTATTCTTATAGTGCTTTATCTCATCCCAAAACCTGCCTTTGATGAGATAGATTGCAACGTGGTTCTTGTGACCAGGATTACAATCTTCATTCCTATTGTTGCTCATACGAGAGTCTGAAGTTTCATGATTTTTCCTTTGCATTCCTGTGATTTCCTCGCTGTTGCTGCAGTGATGTATCCTTTGTTGTTTTTTGACTATTTTTTATTTATTTATTTCTTTTATCATTGTGATTTTTCCCTTGGATTTGGTTAGCTTTATACTTATGATTTTTGTTGATTATTAAGGAACTGAGTTGTGATATTCCTCCTAGTTTTCACAAACAAGCCATTGTTTTTCCATTGCTTGATTTGCAAAATAATCCGCCTGTTGATTATGAATTCTCAAGACATGTCCATAAGTTACATCGCTAGAGCCTTCCAAGTTCTTCCTAATTCTTCTAAAAATTCTGTTCATGAATTGATTGCTTGGATTTTTGTTTCTTTCCATCGCCTCTATTATTATGGCTGTGTCTCCCATTATGATAGGATTTTGAATTTCTCTTTTCCTTTTATTATTCTTGTTCCCATCAACAAGCTATATGCTTTTTCCTTATTATTTGAGATTTGTCCCAATCCCCATTCATATGTGACATTTTCTTTCCCATTAGGATCGAGGATTATTCCCCCTCCCTATGCCTTTCCTGGATTATGCTTTGAGGCCCCATCAAAGTATAGATAGTATCTATTCTGATTTTTTATCTAGTTTGTGAGTTCCTCTTCACTCATTCTTATTTTCCATATATTTCTTGAGTTTGTCTTCCTCTGTCCTTTTTGTCCATTATTATTTATTATGGCTTTCCTTAGCCAATCTCACTCTTCTTGTTGAAGAGCGTTATAGTCTATTGGAACCGTTCTTTTGACATTGAGTATTTCAGAAGTTAATCCCCACATTTTTGAGAGGGTCTTCCCTATCCTTGGGTCCCAGAGATATTCATCTTCCTCATCATGGTGGATTGGCACTGCCCCTTTTAAGAGCTATCTCATTTTACTCCATTGCCCTTCCAGATCTACCAGAATTGCTGAGATTTTCCATGATTTCCACTCCTTTTGATTCCATAGAGAGATTGAGTGTAAAGTATTGAAACCTTTACCTTTCATCCACTTTTATATGTCTTCAATTTCTAGATGAGTCTGTAGTGGTTCTTTTCCCATGATTTTGTCCTCCCAAATTGAAATTATTTTTCCATTGTCTCGGATTTTAGAAATGTATCTACTCATTAATGGAATTGTTTTTTTTAACTAGCTTCCAAACTTGGGTTCATTGTCTTATTGGGATATTTCTATTAAGCAATCTTTTCCTGGTACCATCCATATATTTTGATATAAGAGTGTTTTTCCACCATCTCCCTTTTCCTGTAATTAATCTCCATACTAATTTTCATTCCGAGTGATGCATTCATGAGCACAAATATCCGTATTGATAGTCCTCCTTGTTCATGAGGTAGTACTACTTGCTCCCACCTGACCAAGCTAAATTCTTTGTTTTCTTTCTTCCCTTGCCACAAAAACCTTCTTAAGATTAGCCCCATTTGTTTGTGGGCACTTGCTGGGGCCATGATTATTGCATATCCAGGAGAAACATATTGAAAGTTGAGGGGGATACTTCCTTTGCGATTAGAGCAAGATAGGAGTATTTTATGTTACCTCCTTTTTTTTTGAAGACATTCTTCACCATTCTTAAGAAATCCTTTCTGATGGTATACGAATGAGATCTGTAGAATGCTATTGTGAAACCATCTAGCCCTAGGGATTTGTCTGGATGCAGGCTCCATATGGTCGCCACTACCTCTTCTTCTATGGGATCCTTGCACATTGCATCATTTTGGTCTGTTTTTTTTTGTGCTTTAAGAAATCTTCACTCTCTGCCATTTCTTCATTGGCTGAGAGTAAGTTTTTAAAGTGCTGATAGGTTGCTTTTTTTAATTCCTCCACACCTTTGACCTCTTGGCTTTTGACTTGAATTTTTTCTATTTGGTTTCTTGCTCTTCTTATCTTCATTATGTTGTGGAAGAATGATGTGTTTTTGTCCCCTGCCTTGAGCCACAAACTTCTAGATTTCAATCTTGCCTCTTCTTCTTTCTTGTTTTCCCTATATATTTCCCAAAGGATTTCCTTCTCTCTTAGATAATCTTGCTTTCCTTCTTCTCTGTTTTCTTTTCCAATTTGCATGCTGTCAATTTTCTCCTATAAATCTTTTTTCTTTTCTTTTTTATTTTATTTCATTTGCTCTTACCCACTCCTTTAATTTGGTTCTTGCAGTTTTTAATTTTGTTTCCCAAATATATTGTGGTGGTCCTGTTACTCTTGGTTCCCATGCTTCCTTGACTAGTTCACGGATTTCTATGTTGCTGTCCCAAATTGAACTGTATCTAAATGGGAGCGGTCCATGGTTTTCCATTTTTCCCATGACTACTGTCACCGGTTTATGGTCAAATGTTGTGGTGTTTAAAATTTTTGATTTTATGGAGTTGTGCACTACTGCTATGTTTTCTTGTATCAGAATTCTATTGAGCCTTTCTTTTATGTTGCTTTGCCCACTCCTTTATTGCTCGAAGTGTATTTCCCGTTGCTTGGCGGGATGTCTATTAAATTGTGTTGTTCTATTTTTTCTTCTAGAATATCTCTAGATGGGTCCATGTGGTATGTTCCTCCAAA
>APFE031530507.1:0-12315 GCA_000404065.3 Pinus taeda | reverse complement strand
ACAACTGCCATGTTCCCACATTCTGCATCCTCCCTATGTTGCCCAATTGTTTAACAACACAAATCAATGCCCTCTCTGTCTGGACGAAGTTGAAATTGAAAAGAAGTAAATAAAAGTAGAATTGAAATTTACATATTCAGAATTTAGTTGGTGATTTCTCTGATCTAATTATTTTTTCAATGGAATATTTTACCTTTAATTTGTTTAAGTACAATTTATTATGTAATAATTAATCAGTGTTTTAAAGTAAAGAAAATATTATAATATTTAATTAATTTATAAAAGGGCATTGTTTAATAAATTTAAATTATTATAAATTAAGATTAAATTAATATTTATTTAAATGGTCTATTTATTTTTTTTTTTATTTTGAAATATTAGTGAATGAAGTAAAATATTTTTTAATAAAATGTTGTAATGGTTAAAGGAGACATCTCAATACACTAGATGTGTTATACAACAATACAAAAACTAGACCTATATTTAGAACAACTAGTTATAAATAAATTAGAACAATGAGTTATAAATAAATTAACATTATAAGACAAACCAATTGCTATACATAAAAAATTAAAGTAATAAAAAAAGTTATTATTGAGTGTCAACTATTTAAGGATTTTGGGAAATCTATATTCACTAGATATTATGAATTCATTTATTGTGGTGGTGGACTAATGATGAAGATAGCTTTTGTTATTGAAATAATAGTGAAGAATTATATTGAGAATTAATATTAAGGCTTTTTAGTGTGTTGTACAAGTGAATATAGTATGAATTCACATGCTTCACAAGAAAACGAATTGCTCTTATGACACCCACATTTTAATCTTGGAGAATACATTTTCTTGTTGTTTAAGTAGGTTTAGCTTTATGAGGAATTGTGTACAACTATTATGTATGGTTCATGAGCACTACCTAAAAAGGATTAAATTCTTGTTAGTTGTGTGTAGACCATGCCACCATCCAAGGAAGACCAAAGATCAAATTTCTGAATTTTGTACATTTGTGGTTCAGTGTGCTAAGATAATTTACAAATAGTCAATATAACTTGAAAAAGAAAATAAAATGCATGAAATTTTGACAATTTTGGATGATTTCTAAATTTGGTTAGCAATAGAAATGGAGTTGGCCGGAATGAAACTATACTATAATTTGAGGATTAAGATGTACCAATTAAATTTTCCTTCTCATTTGAGCCTTCACAATGTTATTCAAACCTATTTCAAACTCATGTGTCATTCACCCAATAATGATATAAAATATGTCAGTTCCTATCCATGTGATACATCAACTTCTTGGAATGAATTAAGTGGATCAACTTCTTTTATTTTATCTTCTCTATTATTGTAATATTAATCTTATTAAACTTTCCCACTTGCCTCATTGCTACATTTTTTATCCTTCCTTGTATATCCAGAATCAATATCATTATCATTGATTGATATGAAATATCTATTTAACTTTTTTGTAACATTTTTCATTTCAAATAAATAGTGGTAAAGAAAATATCTTTTAATAAAATGTTTTAATACCCAAAGAGCACATGCAAGATACAATAGATATTACTCAAATGATTAAGAATATGTTATGAAAATTGAAGCTCAATCTACAATAACTATTTTTTTTGTATGTTTGGTATGACTACATCTTCATTATGTCCAACTTCTCACAGGATAGCACAAGATTTGAATCCAATTTCCAAAGACATTGCTAATTATGCTACTCCAAGTTGACTACAACAATGAATTGTTACAAAAAATTAAAATTATAAGATAAATGAATTGTTATACATAAAAAATAAAAGAATAAAAAATAAAAATTATGAGTCATGATTTAGTGATTTGGTTGAGCTTTCCTAAAAAATGGGTAATCCTATTATGTATGAATGATGAACATTACCTATAATCCATTAAACTTTGGTTAGTTGTGTGGAGTTCACTTGACCATCCAATGAGGACCAAAGTTCAAATTCCATGAGTTATGTAAATGTGTGGTTCCATGTGGTAAGCTAATTTTCAAATAATTAATAAAGTACAACAAAAAATGTTTGAGAATTTTACAATTTTGGATAATTTATTAGTTTTGCTGGTAATAGTAATCAAGTTATTCTGAATGGAACTATATTATAGTTTCTAGATGTAAATGAAATTTCCCTATATGTTCTAGTATGCCCTATGCCATTCAAACCTAATTCAAACTCATTTGTGTTTCAATCAATGATGATATAAGCTCCTTCACTTTCAACCTATGGGATGGATCGACTTTTTGGAGCCTCTTTTGCTCAAGTCTATATGTGAAACCTAGGTGGCTAGTTTGACTTTTTTTACCCCTTGGGGATATTATTTCATGTACTCCATGACAACACTATTCTAGTTGGGGGTGAAACTCCTTAATATATGTCCCTAATCATTTATAATGCCTTTGGCCTAGCACATTATTTTCCAAATCCATTTAAGACATGTTATTTACAAAGACAATTTATGTCAAATTCCTAATCCCTCTTAGTATTGGCTTATCAAGACTTTTATTCTCGTACAACCATTATGAATTTGTAAAGCAACTCAAAAGGGGCCATTCTAATTGAAAGAACACATGGTATCATTATAACTAAATTTGTGATCTGCAAGCCAAAGGCACTCTAAGATTGTTCCACCTTGTCCATATAGCCTAATGGATAATTCAACACTTTCTTACACCATGGGTTGCTCTTTCTATATAAAAATCCTTCTACTTTTCTTTGTAAATCATTTTCTACCCTTGAAATCTTATTTTCCTATGTTTGGTAAACCTCTAATTTCTAAGTTTCACATGGTTTAATATTTCATCTCTTTTTTAAATCCCCAAAGATTTATTCTATCTTTGGTTTCCATAATTTTGTTTAGAGACACCTTTGGTAGTTTTCCTAATTTGAGAGCATATCCATAGGCATAAATCCACTCATATATTCGATGTTTTAACCTTAAAAACACAAGGGGTTTCATCATAATTACTATAATGTTATATCAATAGATTTACGAGCATTGAGTTTTTAGGAGAATTCCAATGTCTAAAATGAGTTTCCTCATGAAAATAATAAAACGATAGTTCAAATAATAAAATAAGAATTATTAATTCTTAAAGGGAAATAAATATTTTGAAAATAAGAGATACACCTAAATGTATGAGGCAAGGAAGGTATTTTATACATAAATTATATCACATTTTAATATAATATTATTCTTAAGTATTGAAGAGAAAGAGAGAGAGAGGTTCCTAGCTTATCAAGACATGTTTTTGCTTATTTGTTTTTAGCTTAACTAGGGATGATGGTCTTGGTCTTTCCTACTAGAGTTATCATGGTCTCTTATTGTTCTCTTGCTTAATATTGTTAAGCTCACCTTATGTTTTCCTTTCTTTGTGACCTTTTTTGGGTTGAATATTGGGGTAGATGCCTTAATATACTATTATTAGTCTCGTTTTCCTCTCCCAATGGAAATTGTGGTAGCTTGATACTCTTGTTGTGCATAGAATTCCTACACTATTTCCCATTCATTTCAATCGTGAATTTTACTTAGTAAAGTTGATAGAAGATTGTGTTGTAATTAGTTAGGTGATGATAGGTAGCTTAGTTATGAATATTTTCATTTACTTCTCCCCTTTTTGGTATCCCTATTGGGTTTTGATAATACTACCTATTCTCTACGAAATGGGTAAGTAGCTTTTGATGGAACGCGAACATCTAGGGTTTCCAGACTTTTACAAGGGTTGATCTCCATGGAAGGGCACAAAGGAGGGAGATCCACTCCCTCCTACAAGCATGTTCTGGCCACGAGAGTCAAGAAACCAATGGAAAATGACAGGGGTTCTTCAGAAGAAGGGAAAAGGAACATTGAAGAGGAGCTAGACTACACCAAAACAAGGGAGAATAATAGCACAAAAGGGACCTTGTCAACCCAAAGCTGAGATCAGACCTAGAGTAGTTTTAAATGATCTTGCTTTGTAGGTGCACATCGACCACATGTGGACATATGAAATCATTTGTAAATTCATGGGATTATGGCCATACCACTGGAAACCAAAAGGAACCATAGACCTACATCTTGGGTCAAAGTGATTCTTCACTATGGTCTTCACAAATATTGAAGATAAAGATAGAGTGTTTGAAGGAGGGCCCTACTCTATGCAACAACAGGCCTGTATATGCGGCCATGGATTATGAATTTTGTCCCGGAGCATGAGACTTTTATGTCGGTCCTGGTCTTGGTAAGACCTACTCTCTACCTCTTAATTATTGGCAAACTGAATCGTTAACTGCCATTGGAAATAAATTAGGGTGTTTTGTTAAGGCTTCTGAGGCCATGAAAAGGGGAAAATATACTTCCTTTGCAAGAATATGTGTGGAGATGGATCTCTGTGGAGCTCTTCCGGATGAGGTAATCTTGGAAGTTTTTGATGAAGAATGGGTGCAAACAGTAGATTATGCACATATCCAATTTAGATGCCATAGATGCCATGAGCATGGGCACCTCTTCAGAGACTGCCCTCTTAGTAAAATAGAGACCAAGAGTAAAGTTAATACAATGAAAGACTGTGAAAGATTTCACAAAGTGGTACATAGAGGAAAATGGGGCAAAAGGGGGCCAAAGAAACATCAAAATGAAGGGCAACAGGCAAGTGAGAACACGTTCCAAGTACTTGAAGAAGATGAAGTGATAACAAAAGCAAATCAGGCAATGGGAGGAAGTCTAGGGGAGAAGGAGAAAGAAGAAGATTGTGAACAAATACATAATATTAATAAATAGAAAGAGACTATAATGAGTGATGCAGAACAAGAGATGGACTAGGACATGACCTAGACTGAGATGTAAATGGAGGACCACAAGCTACAGGAGATTCTTGATAGAGAACACCTAGATCTACAAGGGTTCTTGAAATAGGGAACCTTGGCAGTGGTAGACTCATTACATCAAGAAGAGTTTAATAGAGTACAACAATTGTTCATATGGAAAACTGACGCTAATGGGCTAGATAAGAAAAACACATTGAAAGGCAAGGTAACAAAGGTGTGAAAACTATGAAAACTACACTAGGATTAGCACCTAGAAACCGAGGAAAGAAAAGAGGTAGGAAAAAGCAGAATGAGCTATTGATGGAATGTGGAAAGCTAATGATAGATTGAGGTAAGATGAGAGATCTAACTAGCTACTACTTTACAAATCTTTAATAATGAATTTCACATCTTGGAATATCAAGGGTCTAGGTAGTAAAAGAAAACAAAGAATACTTAGTAATAGAATGAAGCAAGTGATGAGCCCCAAAAATTGATAATTATATGGGCTCATTCCGCCTCCTAATTCGACTTAATCCACCATTATCATTAGTTTATTGTATGTTTTTTATTATATTTATGCTAATAGAGTGAATTGGGTTAGTCATTATGCCAACAAGTCTAATGGGTGCTTTGTGCAGTGTTTTGCTAAATTTTGAGACAAAATCAAAGGTTTTAATGAGCACTTGGCATCCAAATTCGTGGAAGAACAAGGGAGAGGATTTTTAGGAAGGTGTCCCCTTCATTTATGGGCCCTTACCTCGAATTCTCCACCATCATCTCGGAGTTCAAGGGCCACCAAATTGATTATCACAAGGGCAGTTAAGCAAGTCAAGTAGGACTCTTGTTAACTACAATTTTTGGGTAGCCGAGTCCCTAAATTTTAGGAGGAATGTTGGGGTCCTCAATTTGTATAAATAAGAGGGCTTAGGGCCTCATTTCGGTTAGTCATTTTGTTGGCAGAAGTTAGCTAGTTTGTAGTTCGATTTTAGTCATTTTTTAGGTAGTATTTTAGCTCTCCATTTCAACACATTTCCAAACTTTTTCTTGTGGATAGTTTTTGATGTAACTATTATTTCTTGAGCAATAAAGATGAATCCAGCTTTCACGAGCTCTAATCTTTCTCACGAGGCTGTAGCTCTTGGGGTTGGGCCCATCTCCAGTGCTGAGTACCTCCTTTGTTTACCTTTATGTGTTTTTGCTGCATTCTTAGAATAAAATCTACTATTTAGATTTAGATCTTGTTTTGTTATTTAGGTTTCTTTTCATGATTAAAAAGGCTTTTCATCTCCAGATTGAATTGATAGGTTAATAACAGAGAAGATCTTTAGAAGAAAGGCCATCAAGCACCTCTGATCTCACCTCTCCCTCAGTGGGATCGTGAGTTGGGACAAAGGTGACCTTGGTGCCACCAAAAACACTGTCTTTGCTCCACCATGCAATTATTAGTGTTAGATTTTCATTTTCCGAAGTTAATATCAGTTGTGGTTGCATGCTTAGGTTCATGATTGCTTAGTTGCATAGTTACTTCATATGATTTCACTGCAGATAGACTTTTTTTCATTTCCTTTGCTGTTATCTAGGTCAGATTATGTCAAGGTAATTAGGTTCTTGATTTTCCAAGTCTTCATTTGTCAAATTCAAAAAATAACTTGCAGAGCCCCTGTAATACCTCTCCATCCACCTGTACTCCATCAATCCCATCTGCTCCATCCTCCAACCTAGATTCTTGCCTCATGTTTTCCGTTTTCTCACTTTGCCCTAATTCCCATATTTTTGTGCAACATTGCTCCACTCCGCCTTGAACAAATCCAACCATCCTCGCCACTCTTCAGCTCCATCCCCCAAGTCCTAGACCTCCTCACACCATTATCTCACCTCCATACCCACTCCTTCATCTATATTCCTCCATCCATCCTCCAAAATCCCATTTCTAAACATCGTGTACAAAATTACAGACATCGCGTAGAAATTCGAGAACATCGTGTAGAACTCATGCAGACTTCCTATAGAAGCTCACGAAAGTGATCTCTTAATCACCAAAATTTGTGAAACTCTCTCAAAGGGTGCTAGGAACCCCTTAGGCCCTCTCTGAACCTTCCCAACCTCCTACAAGCATTTTCTCTCACTGATCCACCTCTGCACAGTCAAAAACACTGAAAGCACATGCATGATAATTCTGACAACTTATTCAAAAATATAAAAGGATGTTTTCTTCAGATAGTAATAACTTAGACACATGCATTTTACCTTCCTAGAAGTCAATGGCATCTCTTTCAGTAGCTTGCATCCTCTTTTTCGCATGAGTAGGGCTAGTTGGTAAAATTAGGGTTTGCTAGGGTTTGCATTTCCTTTCAACTTTTTAGTTTCTTTAAGCAAGTAGATTAGCTTCCTTTGAGTTAGCTTTCCTCCATGAGTTAAAAATCTTATTCTGAGAGCTCATAGAAGTTGGCTTAAGCCCCTAGTGGACTTGTGCCATCTCACCAATTGACAGTTGCGGCAAGAGCTAGTAATTGTCCATAGAGCACCGTCGCTTCAAAGTTTGTTACGAACTACCGGGTTGATAAAATTAAAGAAGGGAGTCCAAGGAGTTGCAGTATTATTGCTGCAATACTGAGGCCCACCATATTTTTGGCGTCGTTGCGTGGAAAGCGTCAGAGTATTGGTGATTGCAGCTTTTCTTCTATTTTCTACTACAACCTTCTGGTAAGTAGTTTATTTCAGCAAGCGTAGACTAGATTGTTTCATTTCCATTCTGCAATTTCATTTCCGCAAAGGTAGATTAGAAATTTCCTGCTTTTATAGATTATAATTTTAATTCCACAATTTCATTTCTCCAAGCGTAGATTAACATTTCAATTCTGCAAGCGTAGCCTAGCATTTCATTCCTGCAATTTCATTTTAGCAAACTAGATCAGTGCTTTCCTGCTTTCATTTCAATTATGTATTTTCATTTCAACAATATTGTTAGTTGTCGTTGAATCTATTTTAGTTTTGTAGGTACAAAAAAAAAGAAGAAGAAAAAATCAACGAGAAAGATTTCCTTTCATGCCTTGTAGGAGTAGAGATAATTCAAAAAAATGATTGCACAACACCCCCACTGCTTCACATAGCCAACCTTCTCTCTTCTTCGATGGCTGTGATTAAAGAACCCTTAGGTGGATAGCAAGACATATTTGAAGAACCACAAGGGAAGAAGAAGAAGAAAACATTCCTCTGGAGCAAATGGCTACAAGCAGGAATGTTGGGAGCAGTACCTCATCCGAAATCGAATTTGCAAATCAGATGGAATATTTCAAGAGTGATATGAGGGAGTTTCTTGCCATGCAACCCAATACCTTACAGATCCAAAGGAAGCAAGAGGAAGCCAAGAGGGCTTTGGTCATCTTTTGTCCCAGGTGCACTAGAAAGCATCCTAGGAACGAATGTCCAATGCACTCCCTAGAAGTGTGATTGGTCTGTGAAGAATACCATCCTACGAATGAGTGCCCTTCCTTTCCTGGACTTAAAGCTGCATATCAGAGAGCCAAAGGAGCCACTGAATCACTCTATTATATGAACCAAAGGAGGACACATGGACCCATACCTTACCTGCAGGAACTACAAGGGACATCCGAGACCTATTACGAACCCTATCAAGCCATTTCCATGCCTCCTTGGAGTCCCCCTGCTCATCCTTCCTCGTTCACACCTCCTCTTTGTTCCTTCACAGATCCAGGTTATGCCGAACCAACTGCTCATTTGTTTCACTCTTATGCTCAGCTAGAGCCTCAGTGGAATGCACCTCATCAGGGGTGGAGGCCCCAGTATAACTCTCCTCCCGCTCATTTGCCTCCACCACCTGCCCAACCACAGCCCCATCCACATCCATCTCAAAAATACACCTCCACTCAACTACCCGTACCACCATTTCCAAACCCATACATTGGAATAGCTCAACCCAATTGCAAAGCTGAGGCACAACACGTCCAAATGACTCCTCTTGAGCTCAATTATCTTCACGATAGCTCAGTAAGAGTATTGCAAGAAAGAGATTTTATTGACAACATTGAAGGACCACATCGAGTAAAAGAAGATTCAAAATAGGATAGCAAAGAACCATGGGTTGCACTTGATGAAGAAAAGACATCAAAATCAAAAATTAAGAGTGCTCCCTCATGGTTACCATCGAATCCTACATGTATTCTAGAGAAAACTCAGCAAAAAGAGGAAGATGTGAAGGTCATGATAGAAGAAGATATGGAGAATGATCTAGATTAACAAAAGGACCAAGGATATTAGAGCTATATTGAGATATGGTTCGAGACGGTCACTAAGTTGCAACAATACTCTCTTCCTCAGCTATGCTCGATCCCTTCAAATTCAAATCATTTGGTCTCTGAAATCCAGATAGCTATCAAAGCATGCATTTCGAGCCTCCACATCATTTTGCCTCTAATCTCGATGTGCACACGGCTCCATTGGAAGTATTCTTATACTTGAGAACGATTTTGTTTTTCAAGTAGGGTAGGGTAAAAAGAAAAAAGAAAAAAAAAATGAAAAAATGGAAATAAGAGGAAAAATCTAAGGTGAAAACCTCCATGAGGTGGTCAATGGATTGAAAAAAGAAGAAAAAAAAAGAAAAAGAAAGAGAGAATAAGATCCCTGGGTGAAAACCTCCCTTGGAGGCACCCAGGACAGGCAATTAGGGTGAAACCTCCATGAGGCACCCTATTTGTTTAAAAAAAAAATGAAAAAAGAAAAAAAAAAAGGAAAAAGAAAACAGGACTAATCTCTCTGAAAAAATTGCAGGTGGAAGTGAATACATTGCAGGGAAAGAGGGGCACGCAAAACGACGACAGGAGTCTGTACGAGGCTCTAGGACATCCCTTCAAACACTCCCTCCATGGCCACTCACCTCTCCTATGATTTCGTCACATTTAGGTCAAGATTGGGCTTTCTAGAGGAAGTTCTGGGCTTTCTACACGAAGTTCCAAGCTTTTCTACAGGAAGTTCTAGGCATTTCTACAGGAAGTTCTGTATTTCTACAGGAAACATCCTGTACAACTTTCAGGCGAGCCAAACTTTATTTTGGAAGGCAATCTAAAGCTTGGAATCTATTGGTTGGGCCAGCAAGCATCCATGTTTCCATCCCTCACCTTTCTCCATCATTTTTGCCACCTCATTGTACTTCTTTTATGAAAACTGTGTTTTCTACAAGAAGTTTGTGTAGAAATTACAAAAGGCTAGAAATGGATTTTAAAAATAGTTTGGCGAAAATGGAAGCTTTATAAAGGGTTCATAAGTCCTCCAGTAATCTTCAAACTCCTCCTCCATCATTTCCATCCATGCATCACAGCCCAAGCTCATTTTTCTTACCATGCAAAAAACAGCAGAATGCTTGGAAGCAAAAATGCATAGTGTTGAAAGTTTTTTTTCCCTAACTTGAAAACCGTACATCCATTTACAAAAATATTACAGGGGGAGTTGTATAGGGATGATGGCAACATGCTTGAGAAATTTCAGCCAATTCCGGTGCATGGTTTCCAAGAAATTACCCTCCATCATCTTCAGCGATTTTTTTCATTTTCTCCATATTCGTGCATCTATTTAAAAACTTGTTTCATGGGGAGATGGATATGGGTGACAGTAACCAACCCAAGCAGTTTTAGCCAATTTCAACGCACGATTTTCGAGAAATTGACCTCTGTAATCTTCATCCATTTTTCATTTTTCTGAAAATCCGTGAATCCATTGACCACCATTTCACTCTGGGAGGTGCACAATGATGATAGACACACGCTTGAGAAGTTTTAGATCGATCTGATCTATCGTTCGGGAGCAATGGCGAAAACAAGTTTTTGTCCTATGGAAATTCAACATTAGTAGCCTGAGGGTGAAGATCTGAATGTGGAAACATATTCGTGCAGTGTGGATCTGACCAAAGGACACCTGCACAAGGAAAACAACCATGAATCAGCAACCAAACCATCATGCAACCATAGAAGCAAATGCATGCAGCAAATGAAAGGCCACAGCACCTCACAACAACCACGCTCGATTTCTAGGTACATGACTAAACTCGTTCCTCTGTTGCATGAATCTAATTTAAGAACTATATGAACAAATGAAATGGTGGGATTCAGTGAGAAAGCTAGCCAGTTCGATTGCACTCATCCAAGGATCACCAGCGCACGTGTGTAGTCATTCACGGGAAATTAAAAAAAAACAGATAGTGGTAGAGATTTTGAATTGCAACGCAACTAATGGTAAGGGATTCCAAGAAGAGAACATACAGTTCATCATAGCACTGCAGTCTACATGTTGCCACATACACCTGGCCACCTCGCCCCCTCACCATGAATTGCACCGTAATTCAAAAATGCTCACCCGAAGAACTCAAGTTAACCGTTGTTCATTTACACTTGCAACTCCTCTCAGCGAAGTACGCGTCCTCCTCCTCCGCAGTCTGTTAGCCCGAGCTCTTCAGCCTGTTCCAAAATTCTCCCACGTCCTAGGCTTGTTCAGAAGTGCCGTGACATCCTACAGAAGCCAACAAAGCATTCTACAGGAAGAGGCTCTACAGGAAATACAACATAGCCTTCTGGAGCAGAGAAAATCAATTTTTCCTCAACAAATTTGGAGTCTCAAAAGAGGTCGGCTCGAAAAACACTCTTCCATGCATGTTGTGTTCAAAAGGTGATGAATTGAACTATATTGAATAAGGAAGTCAGAGACAAGTCTGCCTGTGCGTTGAAAATAGTGGTTTGCGTGTGTGTTGCTCGGAATTACTCATTCAGTTCTGCGTCAAAACGCTCCTCCATGGTCCCTGATAAAAAATGTTCTCCTAAAAAAAAAGATGAAGCACCGTGAGGGCTGTGCAGTATCAAAGAAGGTATTTTTTGATGGATATTTCAGTATCCTTTCATTAGGACTTATAAGCCTTTTTGCATTAGAAACTTAAACAATAATAAATAATTATAACGAAACATGTGATATTAATAGAGAACACTGATAATTGTCATTTCCATGTACAAGAGGGAGGAAAAACGAAAAGTTTCCATCCTAAAGGAAAAGACAAAGATGAATTAACTGTTGTCCCTTCGATGGGAGACTACATGTAAGCCAGATCAAAATGGACCAATCGAGGAAAGGAAGCGGAGATACTAGCTCGGCGGAGAAAAGGGAAAAAGTAACTTAGGATTAACGATTCTGCGAATCCATGACAATCTTATATCCTTAGGGATCGTTGTTTTATCTATTTATGCATCTAGATATCTCCATCATCATCCTTATATAAGGGATAGCGTTGTTGGATAGAGGGGGATGACTTTATGTAATTTCTTTTAAGAAAGATCACGACTATGATCGTTATGTTCTGTTAAGACTTGAGTTACTGTAATTTTACTTCATGCATTAATACAGACTTGGTTACTCTTTTATCTTTGAGCTTGGATCAATCTTAAGCGATGTACCCCTGGAGGCTAAGGGCCCGGCCCTAGAGGACACTTGCTCTTGTACCATTACGC
>APFE031530501.1:0-15760 GCA_000404065.3 Pinus taeda | reverse complement strand
GACAATACTCAACAAATTTCTTTTCAAAATGAAGTGAAGGTAAGAGAGACACTTTGCGATTTCGAAATGAAAATTTCTTTTCGACACTTTAAAAACTACTAATTCAAATCATATACTAGAGTAACTGTATAATCGGCTATCAAGAACAATGGGATTGTCTTCTATGATAGAAAACAATAGCTACGACACTTTCAGATCAAGAAATGACAGTTCGACTATGCTACTTCTTTACAAAAGAGAACTGAAAATGGCGCACAATACATAAAAACACTTACAGTTCTTTGCACTATGGAGGCGGAATAATGTAAGAGAAGGGGGTTTCACAGAGATACACTGACCACAGACAACAAAAATCCTGAATAGGACTAAAAACAGTGAAGAAAAACTCAAATTTTGAAGGTAAAGTTAACCTTCCCTGACCATCGCACCTGTCACACAGTGAATTCGGTATGCAGCGCACCTACTGCACTCGAGAAGTGCGATGCATACAGACTGCCTTGAAGGCAGGGTGCGATGGTACCAGTGCGAGACTTTAAATGAGTTTTTACTCACAAATTTGCAATTCAGTTCAGGGATTTAGGCTGAGTATATGTAAATCACAGGGGCGGATCTAAGGAGGTTACTAGAGCCACCACTTAGGGAAATTAGATTGTTTGCAGATCGATTGTTTAATTCATAAACAAAACCCGGAGATAGACTGAAGCAGCATTGATCTACTTTGCATTTGTATAGCAAATGCAATTCGAAGGCTAGCTAGCTTGGCTTCAGGCTCCGTCTGTAAGTTTATAAAAGAAACAAAGATAGTCTAACAAACAATCTAGTCGGTCCCCAACGAAGTCACCATTTTGTTACTGGGAATAGTGTCCACTCATATGTTGCTATTCCCACTAAGACTGGTAGCTATCTTAGAAACAAACAAGTAAAGTCTACTTTCATTTTCCTTTATGAAAATAGATAAGAGTGGAACAAAGGAGACCAACCTTAGTCTTGCGCTTGATTTCCTTGTTTGATTCCTCTCCTTCCTGATAGAGCTTTGCCGCTTCTTCTTTGTCTGCCTAGCTTCAAAGAGCACCTGTGGAATCACAGCAACATACTATTATCGAAGAACAAATATTTATATTCATAAATAACACAGGACCAGATATGTGTTAACCATACAAATGCATATATAAGCAAACATACAAGAATATGGAGGAAAACTTGAATAGATTTATTAAGATCAAAATTCGAAAGAGGATTACAACCATATGTTCTGATCCAGCATCATCCTCTAGCAAGAAAGCCCTTCTTCACCTCAATTAAAGCTTAGATCACCCAACACTATGAAGTTACACCGGAAAACTAACAGCACTTCTCTACAAGATACAAGATTCCAGCCTCTGGATCTCTGTGATGAGGGATCCATATATAGATGATTGTAGGGGGGTGAGTCATCTTCTGGGGTCTTGATTAGTGTCCTCTCTCTAATAGTTCCTATTTCCACTTGGAGAATGATGATCTCTTACTCATCCCTGGTCGAAAACAGAGAGGCAAGTGTCAGAGGGGAAGCTTGTGGAAGATTCCATGATCTTCCACCTCGCAATTTGTCCCTGCCATTTGTCCATTCCCGACCATCGCACCCAACAGAGGGGCCATTTAGTATGCATCGCACCTTGTACACTGGGAAAGTGATATGCATCGCACCCTCTACACTGGGTTTTCAGTATGGTGCATTTTTTACCATTTCTGAGCAGTTTTTAGTGGAGAACTTCTGCGAGATGATGTAATCAGCTGACCTTGTTCCTTTAGGTAGTGAAGAAACACTTTTAGGGACTTAGGAGCCCTCAGTTTATGGACATTTATGATTGGGGTTGTAGTGCCCAAAAATTTCTATAACACCTAGGCCATGAGTATAGCATCACAAACCTCAAGAGTGAGATTTGGAGCTATAACAACGTTTGAGGATCGTTGGTGGGATACTATTGATGATGGACTACAAGAAGTAAAAGAAGCTATCTTTAAAATACCCCAGGAACCAATGGATGTACTTTAGCTGGATTGAACAGCCCAGCTGAGGTGCATGTTGGAGTGTTACAACGTAAATATTGACGAAGACAATGAAGACTCGCGAAAAGTTAACATTCTAGAAACTGAGGGCTATTGCGAAGTTTGGGGGCCATTGATTGAAGACCTTGAGATAACCGTGCTAGTAAAGAAAAAGTGGGCAAACATTGGTATAGAGGTTGAAACAAATATGCAATGCTCGATGACTACTAGGATGACGCGACGGTGGATACGGTTGCTAAGTTAATCTGCAAGTACGATGACTTATTTCCGACTAAGATCACTGACTTAAAGGGGATCATTGGCGATTTAGGAATGATGAAGATCACCCTAAAGCCTGATGTGAAGCTAGTTAAGCAGAGGCCTTACCGCTTGAATCTGAAGTACAAGGAAAAGGTTCATGTAGAACTAGACAAAATGCTCGTAGCCAGAATCATTGAGCTAGTGGAAGAATCCGGCTAGGTAAGCCCTATGGTAGTGCAAGAGAAGAAGCAGAAGGGTGAGATATGAATATTTGTGGACCTCAGGAAATTGAATGATTCTTATGTGTACAACCCATTCGTGACTTCGTTCATAGATGAAGTATTAGAAAATGTCGGTGGGCAAGAAGCATATTCTTTCACTGATGAGTTCTTAGGATACCACCATATCAAACTCACGCTGGAAGACAGGAGCAATACCACTTTCATGATTGAGTGGAGCTGCTTTCAATACACCGTTATTCCATTTGGGTTGAAGAACACGCTAACCATCTTTTCGCGCATAGTTGTTGCAACATTCAAAGATTATATCCACAAATTCCTGGAGGTCTATCTAGACGATTGGATTGTATTTGGATTGTTTAAGCACCATGTAGCAATCTTAGCTTGATGTTGGATACTTGTCGATGACACTAAATCGCGTTGATCCTCAAAAAGTGTATGTTCCTCATTCCCTTTGAGAATTTGTTAGGACATGTGGTATGCAAATAGGGACCAATGGTAGACCCCGCAAAGATTGCAGCCATTCTTAACTTGGAAGCACCACGAAGTGTTAAACAGTTGTGCGCTACTTTGGGCCATACAAAGAACTACAGGAAGTTCATCAAAATCTATGCTCAAATCACTACGCCAATGGAAAAATTGTTAAAAAAGGATGTCACGTTCTACTCAAATGATGACTGCATGAAGAGCCTGGATGTACTAAAAGAAAAATTGGCCTCCGTGCCAATCCTAGTCTTCCCAAAATGGGATGTGGAGTTTCATGTCCATGTTGACGTGTCATGTTTGGCACAGGGAGTAGTACTCACATTGGAGGGTGGAGAGGAGTTGGATCACCTAATACCATTCACAAGTCACAGAGTGTCGAAAGCAGAAAAGAATTATTCCACAATTGAACGCAAGGGGTTGGCTATGTTGTACATGCTCCAGAAATACCGACACTATTTACTAGGCGGACATTTCAAGATGTATAAATACCATTCCATGTTAAAATACTTGGTCAATAAGCCTGTGTTGGGGGGCCGCATATGTCGATGGCTCTTATTGTTCCAAGAATATGATTTTGAGGCTGTTGTAAAGCTTAGATGCCTAAACATAGGACTAGATCACTTGTCGCAAATTGAGACGAATGAGGAACCTACTAATTTGGAGGAAGGATTACCTGATGCACAACTCTTTGCGGTGTGTCACAGATGGACACTTTGACAATATAATCCACTTTCTAACAATAGGGATTGCACCGAAGGAATACTCTGTCCAATAGAAGAAGGAACTGGTGGTACGAGCGGTTGATTTTTCTGTCATCACGGGGTACCTATACAAAATGGGCAATGATGAGGTACTGTGAAGGTATGTACCTGAATTTGAATGAAGTCAGATCCTCGTGGAAACACATCGGAGCATTGTAGGAGGACACTATGCAAGATGAGTGACCGCGCAAAAGATTCTCCATGTTGGGTTGTGGTGGCCAACCCTTCATTAGGATTCAAAATCACACTACAAGTCTTGTGATATATGTCAAAGGATAAGTAAATCCTTGCGGAGGGACGAGATGCCTTTGAATCCATAAATGATGCTGCAGCCCTTCAAAAAATGGGTAATCAACTTTGTAGGACCTATCAAACCTTATGAAAATGGGCACGCGATACATTATCATCGTGATAGAGTACCCGACTTGTTGGGCAGAAGCGTAGCCGATCAAAGGCTGAATGGCCACCACAGCTGCGAAGGTTTTTTGAACACTTGTTGACTCAATTTGGATGCCCAAAAATCTTGATGAGCGATCACGGTACACATTTCCTAAATAAAACCAACAACGTGCTAACAAAAGAGTTTCAGAAGTATCATCAGAAAAGCACATTGTATCACCCATAAGCCAATGGGACTGTAGAATCATTCTACAAAATACTGGAGATTGTGCTAACCAAAGTCTGTAACGTGCAGCGGAGCGATTGGAACCTACACATACTTGCAGTACTATGGGTTTATATGACAACATGTAAGAAACGGATGAGACAGACACCTTTTCGGTTGGTTTATGGTGTGGACGTTATCATGCCAATGGAGTATATTGTACCTAGTATGTGCATAGCCATGCTCATAGGTGTGATGGACCGCAAATCCCTAGAAGAAAGGCTCGCGTAGTTGGAAGAATGGTTCTTGGCTGGCTTTCATCAGTAGGTGAAAAAACAGTGTGAGAAGGCCTGGCACAATCGCCAGATTAAGTTACACACCTTCAAGGTAAATGATTTATTGTTGTTGTATGATAGTAAGTTTGATAATTTCCCAGGAAAAGTGAATGGAAACCGATTGAATCCCCACACAGGTGGCCCGACTATCTGACTAGCGATGGAAATATATTCTTCACAGTCCAAGGATCCAAAAGAAGGCATGGGTACTATAGACACATGTAGGGGATAGACGTACTGATGTAGAGAAGCACTTCCGACATAGCGGTCTCAAAACAATGCATGCAACATATCCAGCAAGTAGCAGCTTAGTGCACTGCCAACCTTGTAGCAGTTTGAGCAAAGTTGGAGGGACTCTGCGCAAAGATCTCCGTGCTGACAAAGTGACTCGAGGGCGAGTCATGATGTTTGTGTTCGGGGCCTGTTAGGCATGGAATCCACCCAAGGCATGTTTTGGGGCTTAAAGCCCAAGTTTTGACCAAGTCTTTTGTAAAAGCTCTATGAATTGCGGGCGCGGAGCGTGAAGTCATAGTAGAGTCACAGGGTTGTCCTCCCTAGTTTTGTAATGTAATGTCAGCTGGATAGACCTAACCATGGTCTATGCACCATGGATTGTATAAATAGAGTGAGGCTCTAAGTGTAAAAGAAAAATAACAAAGAAGAAGAGAGGATTAGAAGTCTAAGTGATTGAGTCGAAGTGTGAGGTGTGTATGTGGGTCATAGAGTAGGAGAAGGCTCTGCAGCTGAGTGTGCGGACCCCTGCAGCTGAGTGCGTAGGGTAGGTCGAGTCTGTAACCATTGGGAAAATCAATAAAGAGAAGTTTTACTACATTTATGTGTATCTTTTCCCAGTTTAATGCATGATTGGATATAATTTGCAAGTATATTGTTTCTTTACTACATTGACCTATATGAATGTCTTGTATAACAAATTATAACTTAAAGTATTCAAGTAGAAAAAGGTAATTAACTAGCACTGGAAGATAAGTAAGATCTTCGGTAATAGTATAGAGCGCAATGCATAGCCCCTTGGTAGGGTTGCGCGAAGGCAGTGTATCAGACCGCGAGGAACGGGAAAGTCCACAAAGAAACCTGTGCTTAGGAACAAACAGTGGACCAGTCAAACTTCTCAGACATCTCAAGGGTGCAAAAACCTGGTTCTAGCACCCTCCCATACTACTTCAGGTGAGACCTTAGTCTACGCTCCATAGAATGTTGCCAAAAGGGCCAGTAGTACCGAGATTTGTTTGGCTAATTAACTCCAAACCTGGGTTAGGCCCCAACAAGCCAACAGGCCTCGTTTCATATGACGAGGAATATAGATCTCTTTAGTGACTTTGAGGAGAAAGACCTCAAGCAGAACATAGAGTTTGGAGATGATGGAAGGTATAACGCGACCAACATCAGTATAGTTACCTTTTAGAGGGAGTCTAGGTCCCCTCTGAGAATCACAGATGTGATGTATATTGTAGGACTAAAGAAGAATCTTGTTTCCATCGTGGTATTGTAATACTATGGCTATGATGTGATTTTTAGTAAGGGAGAGGTTTTCCTTAGACACATCGGCACGTGACAGGTGAAACAGATTAGTGTGCGAGTCAAGAACATGTATGCACTTAAGGTACAAGACGCATGCAAAACCTTGAGGAGTAAGGAAAAGGTTAGAGACTTGGTGGTTGAGAGGGAGAGTGAATTACCTCTCAACGTGTAGCCCCAGTAGAAGCCTCAGAAGCCGCCTTAGAAATTTATGGAACAACCACAATTAGAGATGTAGAGAAGAGGCCAAGTGGAGACATCCACTCAAGCAGAGACCTCCAGTAGGGGGGAATTTCAAGCCAAATGGGAAGAGGGAGCACATTCATCCATACCTCTAGGTGAGGGGTGGAGTGATGTGAAGTAATAGTCTCAAAAGTGGATAAATTGGGCAAGTTCCATTGATATGGTTTCTCTCATGGATCATTACCTTGCTATGGGAGCCCATAGTACATAGTACCGGAATGGATTAGTGGCAGTTGATGCAGTCAGATGTCAGAGTGACAGAGGCAAAGAATAACAACATTTAGATATTGCGGAGCGTAGAGTAGAGTTGGCAGCAATGCAGATTGCACAGTGTAGAGGTAGTAGAATCGCAATTTTTTCAGTAGACAATGTAGTAGCTAGTAGCAGTCAGAGACTCTGGTGATAGATGCATCATATTGATTCAGGTTGGATTCTTTTTCAGTTTTAGAATTTATAGCAGCAACAACACTAGAGAGAAGTGTTGTATGCAGAACATTCCAAAGGTGCCTGATTGGGATAGAGTTGAATTCTTTTCTTGTTGAAAGGGAGAGTTGAAAATAACAACAAGAAATGTTAAAAATAGCATCTAGAAACTCTAATTTAATTTGTACTTGAATTAAATTGGGAATTAAATCAAAATTATATTCTCATATCAACTTGTAATAGTTAACTAAGTTAAATTGACTTAGCTGGCTAAGGAAATTCGAGTTAGAAGTCTATCTAGAGTCATGTAGAGTGATCCCTAAATTTTAGGGGCCTAGATTGAGTTATTTTGAGTTGTAATTAATTAACTTAGTCTAATTGAGTTATATTCAGTTAAACTAGTTCTAATTGTTGGAGGAACTAGTAGGAGGTCTAGTAGTGGGGACGAGAAACAATGCATCCTCAATGCCACACTAGTTAACTGAATATTTACTCATAAATGACACATGCATGTTAGTTTGGAGGAAGATCCAATTGAGATTACAGTTCCAAGACAATGTACTATTAATTGTATAATTTTCCATGTTGTACATATGGTGCATGCAATCAATTAAGGGCCTATGGATGGATTGCACAATTATGGAGTGTGGATTTCCCAATTAAATATGGGCTAATTCAGTCAGGAATTGGGCAAGGAAGTATGAGCTTGGAAGGTTAGGAATTTGGCTAAGTGTTGGCCAAAGATAGTCTGTCAGGCAGAGGATAGGAAATACTTGTGCAGGTTGAGCTCAAGGTTGGGCACAACATAATGAATTCATCCAAGGCTTGCCTAGGAAGTAGAGAGATAGATTGTACTAGTGCAGGAATTGTTTAGGTTGAACAAGCATTATATTTTCTTCTCAGATCTTCTTGTTAATGCAATATAGATGTTCGGGGTTTTTAGTAGTTTCTTTTCCGAGAAGAATATTGTGTTATATGCGATTGATATTCTTCCTTTTCTCATTATTTTTTTCATCGATCAATTTTGGTTTCCACTGAAGAGTAGAGTATATTCTTTTTTTGTATTTTAGCATATCACATAAGCTATTGAATCTATAGTAAAAATATACACTTTTCATTATCATATTTTATATTTATGTTTTAGTAGGTGGGTCCCTCATAATCCTTAAAAATATGACTTCAAACCATATTTTTTTTTAAATAAATAAATAATCTAAAAGTAGTCGACCCATATATATGTATATGTATAAAACATGTTGATCTATAAATCATGCCAGAAAATAAATTAAATAAACAAAAGAAACAAATTTTTACTTATGCATTCAAATATTATAATGACATCCTTATGCCTCCCCTTCAAAGGAAAGGAAAATAAAATAAAATATTAGCAGTGATCATGCAATGGCATCCTCAAAATATAGAGGCTATATATCATAAAAGAAGATTAAAAATATAATGATGTCCAAAACATATATTGTTCCAAAAATTCGTAAATGTAGTGTTGTATCAAAATTGAAAGAAGAGTGTTGAATATACATGACGCATGCTAAAAAATATATTGTAAATGTCATGTTGCTAAAAACAAAAAATAACCATTCTCAACATCCAATAATAGAAATATCTAACTAAAAACCAAGTCTGCTAGGGAGGCTATCTTCCGTTTCAATGTACTTTCATCCCACTGCTCTAACCTATCATGGTGAGCTTAGGAGGTCAAAAAGTGTGAAGAACCATGGGAAGAATAAGATTTAGTGGTTTGAAATTTCTATTTCCCTTGTCGAACCATAGGTTGAGGAGATCGAATTATAGGCTAGGATGATTGGGCTATTGGTTGAGTGACAAGAATGGTTCATGAAGTGGGAGATTGTAGATGTTATGATGCTTGAATCATAGGAAAGGGTGGTGGAGGAGGTAGAGAAGATATATGCCACTCGTGGATGGGCTTCTTAGGCTAAGGCTACATCATGTTCAGCCAACCATCATTGACAGGGATTACCATTTATGATGATACATGTGGGGCTATAGGGAGGCCAATGATAGGTCGATTATGAATGGAAGGTTGAGGTGGTTGTCAGATATGTTGACCAGTCAAGTTGACAACTCCAATTTGTAGCAAGTGTCTCTAGTCTTCAGAATCCCTGTCAAAATGGGCTATAATCCTTGGTCTCATGTTTCTCCTTATCGTGACGCCCCTTCATGTGTTACCTCTACCATGATAGTGCCAACTAAAATAACTCATGTTGTAGAAGAAAACTGAAGTTGTATTCATCATATTATCTTAGTAAGTGTTGTGGCCACAACCCCCTCATATATTTAGTTTCACAAAATATATGGGGACCCTTCATTTAACTTGGGTAATGTCATTTTTAACGTGCTTTCCTTGCGTTGAGTGTTTTCGACTTGTTTTGATTTTCATCGCTTATGGATCCACTACGATTGTCTTCTTGCTCACTTTCCAATAGCTGAGATTTCACACAAATTTGTTGCATGGTTTAAAAGTTTCAGTCGGTTGACGTTTAGCTCTTTTTCATAAGCGTGAAAACATGTAAATTTGTATTTCATAACTTTCTTTATAAAATTGTAAATAACAATAATTAATTAAATATATGAAAGTATAGTTTATTCTTTTAATTATTTATTAAATTTATTATATATTATTAATTTGGTTTCCACTGAAGAGTAGAGTATATTCTTTTTTTGTATTTTAGCATATCACATAAGCTATTGAATCTATAGTAAAAATATACACTTTTCATTATCATATTTTATATTTATGTTTTAGTAGGTGGGTCCCTCATAATCCTTAAAAATATGACTTCAAACCATATTTTTTTTTAAATAAATAAATAATCTAAAAGTAGTCGACCCATATATATGTATATGTATAAAACATGTTGATCTATAAATCATGCCAGAAAATAAATTAAATAAACAAAAGAAACAAATTTTTACTTATGCATTCAAATATTATAATGACATCCTTATGCCTCCCCTTCAAAGGAAAGGAAAATAAAATAAAATATTAGCAGTGATCATGCAATGGCATCCTCAAAATATAGAGGCTATATATCATAAAAGAAGATTAAAAATATAATGATGTCCAAAACATATATTGTTCCAAAAATTCGTAAATGTAGTGTTGTATCAAAATTGAAAGAAGAGTGTTGAATATACATGACGCATGCTAAAAAATATATTGTAAATGTCATGTTGCTAAAAACAAAAAATAACCATTCTCAACATCCAATAATAGAAATATCTAACTAAAAACCAAGTCTGCTAGGGAGGCTATCTTCCGTTTCAATGTACTTTCATCCCACTGCTCTAACCTATCATGGTGAGCTTAGGAGGTCAAAAAGTGTGAAGAACCATGGGAAGAATAAGATTTAGTGGTTTGAAATTTCTATTTCCCTTGTCGAACCATAGGTTGAGGAGATCGAATTATAGGCTAGGATGATTGGGCTATTGGTTGAGTGACAAGAATGGTTCATGAAGTGGGAGATTGTAGATGTTATGATGCTTGAATCATAGGAAAGGGTGGTGGAGGAGGTAGAGAAGATATATGCCACTCGTGGATGGGCTTCTTAGGCTAAGGCTACATCATGTTCAGCCAACCATCATTGACAGGGATTACCATTTATGATGATACATGTGGGGCTATAGGGAGGCCAATGATAGGTCGATTATGAATGGAAGGTTGAGGTGGTTGTCAGATATGTTGACCAGTCAAGTTGACAACTCCAATTTGTAGCAAGTGTCTCTAGTCTTCAGAATCCCTGTCAAAATGGGCTATAATCCTTGGTCTCATGTTTCTCCTTATCGTGACGCCCCTTCATGTGTTACCTCTACCATGATAGTGCCAACTAAAAGAACTCATGTTGTAGAAGAAAACTGAAGTTGTATTCATCATATTATCTTAGTAAGTGTTGTGGCCACAACCCCCTCATATATTTAGTTTCACAAAATATATGGGGACACTTCATTTAACTTGGGTAATGTCATTTTTAACGTGCTTTCCTTGCATTGAGTGTTTTCGACTTGTTTTGATTTTCATCGCTTATGGATCCACTACGATTGTCTTCTTGCTCACTTTCCAATAGCTGAGATTTCACACAAATTTGTTGCATGGTTTAAAAGTTTCAGTCGGTTGACGTTTAGCTCTTTTTCATAAGCGTGAAAACATGTAAATTTGTATTTCATAACTTTCTTTATAAAATTGTAAATAACAATAATTAATTAAGATATATTAAAATATTAGTTTATTCTTTTATTATGTGTTATAATTTAATTTAATTTCAAAAAAAATATAATTAATTATGTAACATAATAAATTTTCGAATCTATTTTAATCATTTAATTATTTTTAAAATATATTTTTATTTATGGTATACATATTATTTTAGCTATTTGATTAAATTAATTACTTGTGTAATTTTAAATTGATTATATTTTTAGTAAATATATGTTAAATATATTTTATTATATATTAATTAAATTTTAATAATATTTAAATATAATCACCAAGTTCAAGTTTAAAATGTAATCATATATATTATAAAAAACCATTCAAACATGACCCCACACATTTAATCATTATAATATATTATATATGAACCCATATGTATAATATATTATATATTAACCCATTTGTATTATACCCCAATTGGGTGTTTTTAAGGTTTCCAATAGCATCAACACGCATGATTGACATGTGCAACAAGGTAATGGAGAAGAGGAAGGTGTACATGGGAAGCGCTGACATCACCACCTTTTTTACCTTGGCCCACGTGTGGCGACCCTACTCTCTTCAGATCAACAACAACATGTTTTGTCAAATGGCCTTAAATAAAGGCAAGTCGTGGGAGATGGTTTTTTATCCGACATTCTCTTGGTTTGCAGTCTCTGAATTTTGAGTTTGATTATGGATGCATTTCAGAGGAAGGTTCATATCTACTGGGTGTTTATGTGATTGTTAACATGCGTCTCACAATGCACACTTGTTCTTCAGCTTCTGATCGTTCAAGAAGTCTTTTCTGCCTATTCGATCCTCTGGTCATGAGTTGTCTTTATAAGCCTAAGGGTTTCTAGGAATGCAGAGGTTGGCAGTAATGTTTCGTTGGCGCTTTGCAAATTTGGTGAAGGTCCATTTATATATTTAACTCCTTCCTCTTTCAATGTTTATTGTCAATTCATGGGTTACTGTGTATTGTGTATTGTTTGTTAAGCTCCATTAAATTTTTACCAACTGCTGCCTACAGTTATAGCAGTAAACTGCAGTCTTTCCTTAATTTCTAGAAACCAACTGTAAATCAACTGCAGGTAATTAATTTTCTTGTTGGGAGCTTCTGAAGTGGTCCATTACTCCATCTAGAGTTCTCTACCCTGATCTGTGGAACCCTTGACACATAGCCATTAGAAGCTTGATGGAAGCTTGGCTATAAATTCATCTGTTTGGTCCCCAAGCTAGCATCTCAATCCCCTTCAGTTTTTACATCATCTAGCTGAGAGAGAAGAGCTTGGAAGTGCTTTCCAGATTATCTATGTTCTTTTGTTTTCTATTTTCCTGAGGTTGTTATGTCTCCTACGCATATTGTGCCCAGATTTTAGAGTTCCCTTCTCTCGTTTTCATGTTGCCATGAGCCTATGAATTATAGTGATCCCGCTGGTGCCTGTACGTTTGCGTAGACAGATAATGTGCTTCTAAAAGCTGACAACACCATCGTTTCAATAAGTTGTTGTTCATAAGGTTGAGGAGTGCATCCACTCCTAGAAGTGTGAAGGATTAATTTTGAGGCCGGGAGGAAACTAAGGCTCGGGCTCTTTTCAGTAATTTAACTAGATTTCAAAACATTTGGAAAGGAAAGCTACTGCTGTTTTTGATCAAGCCAAAGGGACTGCTATTCTTGAGGCATCAGATCATGTTTAACATCAATGGCTGGAGGTATTCTTCTTGGGTATCTAGTTTTATGATTCTTTACCATAATTAATTTAATGCCGCACATACAAAATTACTGTTCATAGGTAGCAACTTCATTCTATTAATGCTCTGTTGTCAAAGAAGGGTACAACAAAGAATCATTGTTCTGCATTGTTATAGTAGAGTCTTAAATAATCGCTGCTATGATTTAGATAATCGTTGTTATGATTTACATTTGGTATCAGAGCGTCCATGTATCTCTGCCTTGGTGTGTTCTGCGTATCTTATGTTGTTATGTGACCGAAAATTACAGTCCATGCTCAAAAATTTACCTATGCTATTTGCAATTTCCCCAAACGTTGATTCATTCCATAGATCTAAACATAAGCCTGACAGCTTCACCTACACAAGCTTTCTCCTTGGAGTGCGGGGTTGATGTTTATTTTTTATTTTTATTTTTAATTACGTATAGCCACAAAATTTGGGATTATATGGTTATAACCATATACTTATATATACAACACTTAATTAAACTTTTACCACACATGCCACACATACATTGACCTGGGATAAAGTTTATATTTTGTTTTTATTTTGTTTGGTTTATGTGCGGTGTGGGTTGGCACCATGTATGTTGTTTACACGTATATACCCTAGTTTTTAAAGGTTCATAACGTGGCTTATCAGAGGTTCCCTATTGCTCATTGCCATTTTTGGGGGTTTATTTTGCAACCTGCCAGGGCTTTACGGCGCCTGTAAAATGGGCTAGATTCTGATTACCATTTAGCTCTGACTCTATGGATTTTTTGGGTGTGACTAGAGAATTTGTTTTCGTTATCATCATATAGCATTTTTGCATGAAGATATTCTTGGCACATAAATGGTTTATTTCTCATTCGAGCATTCAGTTTTTGATTCTATGTTTATTCAGCATGAAGTTAAGATTTAGCATTGTTGAAATTTAATTTAATTTAAATTTAAATTTAATTTAATTTATCTTGTGAGCAAAATAGCTTGTTTGCTGGTCTATTTTTTGTTTGTTTTATAAAATTAAGGACAGAGCCTGAAGTCAAGCCAGCTAGCCTTCGAACTGCATTTGCTATGCAAGCACAAAGTAGATCAATGCTGCTTCAGTCAATCTCCGGGTTTTGTTTATAAATTGAACAATCGATTTGTAGTCATTTACGGTAATGCTGACTGTTTTAACTTTAAGAGTTTGATTAGTGCGGTAATTTGTTTTCCGCCTTCCATATATATATATTTTTGTTTATCCAATTTATAATGGATAATGTCTAGTGATCCATATAATTTTAATTAATTAGAGAATAGCCACAACATCTTTAATTAAATAAAATTTTATATTATGATCGGTTAGGATCACATAAGGATTATTTAGACATTAATTGTAATTAATTATACTAAATATATAAATTTTATCCTGCAGGTATTTTTATTATATTTATGTAATTAATTAGGATAAAATTTCATAACTTACCCACAGGAGTTATGAATTGATGGTTTTATCATAAAGTTCAAAACAATGAATAATTGAATCTGCTTGAATTAAAAATTTAACCCACAGGCAATTTTTATGTCATTAGATTCAATTTTGAGCATGATTTACATTGGTAAAACATGAAATTTTTATTAAGCCTCAATTTTAACATAAGCATGTGATTTTTAATTTTGATGCAGTAGTACAACCTACAAATTTCTCTGAAATTCGTTGTGACATTCCTGAACTTAAGGGAGATAACTATAAGATTTGGAAGGAGAGGACTCTCCTTCATTTGGGGTGGATGGACATAGACTATGCTATTAAGAAAGATGAACCATCGGCACTCACTAATACCAGCACTGCAGTGGACATCACGCTTTATGAACGATGGGAGCGATCCAATCGTCTAAGCATGATGTTCATTAAGACTAAAATTTCAGCTGGTATTCATGGTTTCGTTGATCAACATGAAAAGCTCTAAGACTTGCTGAAGGCCATTGATGATCAATTCGTCACTTCAGGCAAGGCACTAGCAAGCACCCTAATCATGAAGTTCTCATCCCTAAGGCTCACCAGTGTGAAAGGTGTGCGCGAGCACATCATGCAGATGAGGGACACTGTGACTCAATTGAAGAAACTCGAGGTTGATATATCGGAGTCCTTCCTAGTGCACTACATCCTGAACACCCTTCCGCACCAATATGGACCTTTCAAAATCTCATACAACACACATAAGGATAAATGGTCAATTAATGAACTCATGACCATGTGTGTTCAAGAGGAATAGAGACTGGTGATGGAACTGGGAGAGAGTGCAATGATGACAACGCGTGGAAAGGGAAAATCTCAAGCCAATCGGAAAGGGAAAGGTAAAGTACGTCCCCAAGCCGGTATCAAGAAGGATTCCAAGTGTTTCTTCTGTAAAAAGAAGGGACACATGAAGAAGGTGTTAGTTTCAGTCTTTCCAGCCTTCCTCCAGTGATCAAATGTGCTCTTACAAAGTGATTTTGAAGTGTCAAGGTCAAATTTTGTCATTTCAGTGAGTCTTCAAGCAAAATTTGGTCACTAGGCATTAGGTCTAGGGTTTGCCCAAATGGAAGTCCATGTCATCATTCAGCTGAGCCTATCATCATTCATAGGGTTTTCATCATCATGTCAAGTTCCATAGGGTCATTTTACAGCTTATCCATGCTTCAGTTGTGCCTTGGCAAGTTCATTTCCCTCTCCTAGGGTTTTGAAGCCAATTTTTCTTGGACGGTCAAATCAATGGAAAACCTTGTTTCTTGATGTTCATACACCTTCCCCTATCCTTAAATTACCTTACCAAAAACTTTCCAACACTCAGAACCCCCAAAATCCTCATTTTTGCACAAACCCTAGTTTCTAGCTACAACCTGGCAATTTTCTAGGTTGGGCCTGTGTTTTGCCCTTT
>APFE031530500.1:0-13988 GCA_000404065.3 Pinus taeda | reverse complement strand
TGACAGAGATAACAGGAGGAGCACTACAGGATATGTATTTACTGTTGGAGGAACAACTATTAGTTGGGTTTCAAAAATTCAAAGTGTTGTTGCACTTTCAACAATAGAAGCAGAGTATGTTGCTGCTACACAGGCTAGTAAAGAAATGATTTGGTTACAAAGGTTTAGGGGTGAATTGGGTAAGGAGCATGATAAGGGCACGTTATACAGTGATAGCCAAAGTGCCATTCATCTTGCAAAGAACTCAGCATTTCATTCCAGGACTAAACACATACAGCTCAAGTACCATTTCATACGATCAGTGTTGGAAGATGGACAGTTGAAGCTGGAAAAGATACACACTAGCCAGAATCCTGCAGATATGCTAACAAAAGTTGTAACCAGGGAGAAACTGAGAACATGCTCAGTTTCAATTGGTCTTCAAGGATGACGATAAAGATGAGAAACAACCAGGTCCAAAAAGAGGAGTCATTGTCCAGCAAATGAAGCAGTGAAGAAGTTGCTACAATCATTCTCCAAGTGGGAGATTGTTGTGTGTGGAGCATGATTGTTCAGAGGTCTTTGTTTCAGCCGGATGTATACCCCAGGAAGTTTGTACACCCCACCATGTGGGGGGGTGTGGGGGGAACTTGCCCCCCCCGTGGGGGTACGGGAGGTCGATCCCCCCCGGCTGGGGGTTCCGGGGGCCAGCGGTCCCCCAGCGGGGGCTCGGGGGTAGCGCCCCCGAAGCTAAAAAAAGATGTAAATTTGCCTTGTAAAAGTATAGTCATTTCTAGTCAATCTGGGCCATTCATTAGGCGGATGATCTGACGGTAGAACTTATTTTTAGTTTAGGATTTTTTACCCTAGAAGGCAACCCCTCTCTTTGTATGAGGGCATTGTATTTGAGGTTGAGAGATAGATGTGTATTCAATGTGAACGAGAAATAGAGAGGTGAGACTGTGAGAGAAGACAGAGGATATTACAGCGGATTTTCTGTAGGTTGTGTCTCTTCATTTTTCTGGATAATAGAAAGGAAGGACTGGCTGTTCGAGGTGGACGTAGCCCAAACTGGGTGAACCACATATATATGTGTCTCTCTTGTTTTGTGCGTTTTCTGTGTTTATATTTCTGCAATATTTTATGTGTTCCATTGCTCCGTAATATATATAATTTTTTAGCAACTGGTATCAGAGCATCCAACGCATTGGAGCGGAGAATCCTAGTTAGCAGAGAGTGGACAGATGGATAATCGTTTGAGGGGAGGGTCAATGGTCCTTTGTTCGAGGGGAGGATTGTTGGGTATACGACCAAAGTCCCACATTGACTAGAAGTGGGGAGGATGATGGGTGTATAAGGATGGAAAAATATCTCCATTGGTATGAGGCCTTTTGGAGTAAGTCCAAAAGAAAATCCATGAGGGCTTTGGCCCAAAGTGGACAGTATCATACCATTGTGGAGATATGTGGTGTCCAGAGTCCTTACAAGTGGTATCAGAGCCGAAGGTCTATTTGGCTTATAAACTCGCAGGAAAGTTGTTGAAATCAGATTTTTCTTTAGATCTGGAACATGCCTTACCTCCTTTAGTAGCCATTGGTTTCCATTCTGCTGTTTTACAAGAACCTTACCCATTCCAACAATTTTACAGGGTTTATCATCACCCAAACGAACTTGTCCAAATTCTCCTTGAACATAGTCATGAAAGTATTTCTTATCAGGTGTGGCATGGAATGAGGCCCCTGAATCTACCACCCAGGAATCAGTAATATTTTCGAAAGAAAGAATCAAAGCATCTTGTAACACCTCACCTGTCACATTTGCTTCATGATTGTTTTCTTGCTGTGAATCTCCTTCTTTTCCTTTCCGAGATCTACAGTCTTTCTTTAGGTGTCCTTTCTTTCCGCATTTCCAGCACACTATCCCCGATCTGGACTTGGATCTGCCTTTCCTTGATTTACTATGATATCCTGAGCTCTTTCCTCTTTCCATTTTTCTTCCTCTAGACTCTGTACTCAAAGCATTTCCCGATGTCTCACCAGAACTTTTCCGTCGCATTTCCTCGCTAAGGATAGCACCGACAACATCATCAAACTTTAAAGTACTAGATCCAGAAACGGAGTTACTAATGGCCATTACCAAACCATTCCAACTTTATGGTAATGAGCACAAGAATAACAGAGCTCTAAATTCATCATCAAAGTTTACCCCTACAGAACATAATTGACTTGTAACAATATTAAAATCATTTAAATGATCTGCAACAGATCCACCTTTCGACATCTTCATATTAAATAACCTTTTCATAAGAAATACCTTGTTTGAGGCCGAGGGTTTTTCATATAGTTTCTCCAACGCTTTAATCAAACCCTTTGTCGTTGTTTCCTTCGAAATGTTGAAGGCGACCGACGCTGCAAGGCACAACCGTATTGTTCCGAGTGCCTTTCTATCGAGAAGGTTCCATTCTTCATCTTTCATACCCGTCGGCATCTTTGTTTTTCCACCCAATGGTAGGTATAGATATTTCTGATACAGATAATCTTCCATCTGCATCTTCCACAACGAGAAATTTTGGCCGTTAAATTTCTCGACCCTAAACTTACCATCTTCCACCACTGCTCCCACTCGAACAAGGAACCCTTCTTTCATGCGAGTTTATGAACCAAATAGACCTTCGGCTCTGATACCAGTTGTTAGGAAATTAAATATTACGGAGCAATGGAACACATAAAATATTGTAGAAATATAAACACAGAAAACGCACAAAACAAGAGAGACACTGATATACGTGGTTCACCCAGTTTGGGCTACGTCCACCTCGAACATCCAATCCTTCCTTTCTATTATCCAACAAAATGAAGAGACACAACCTACAGTAAATCCGCTGTAATATCCTCTGTTTTCTCTCACAGTCTCACCTCTCTGTTTCTCGCTCACACCGAATACACATCTATCTCACAACCTCAAATACAATGCCCTCATACAAAGAGAGGGGTTTCCTTCTAGGGCAAAACAACCTAAACTAAACATAAGTTCTACCATCAGATCATCCGCCTAATGAACGGCCCAGATTGACAAAAAATTACTATACTTTTACAAGGAAAATTTACATATGTTTTTAGCTTCGGAGGTGTTGCCCCCGAGCCCCCGCCGGGGGACCGCTGGCCCCCGGACCCCCGCGAGGGGGACAAGTCACCCCCGCACCCCCCCGCATGGAGGGGTGTACAAAACTTCCTGGGGTATACATCCGGCTAAAACAAAGACCTCTGAAAAATCATGCTCCACACATAACAAGGTTGAGTTAAAGGGACTTGATGACCTTCTAAAGGGGTCCCTATAATGTTTCTTGATACAGATGGAATTGATGTTCAACTTGGGTTAGAAACAACGCCAATGGGTCAACTTGCCCTCGCAGGGGGTGTATAACTTCCATTATAAGGAGGAGGTACATAGGGCTGAGGATATTCCCTCCCAAACATTGGAACAAATGAATTTTTATGTTGTCCACTCACATAAGGAACCACAGTTACTATGGCTATGGTAGGAGGAGAAAAAAGATTAAGAGGAATGTGTGTTTCACTTACCGACATTGTAGGTTGGGTAGGGGTTCAGGCAGTTACTGGCATGTTTGGGATAAATGAGTAGGTAGTAGGCGTGACACCAGACGACAAAATGGGATTTTGAAATTATGAAGTTGCACCAAAATTATCTAAAAAATCATCGTCGAGAGAGTTATAACCCAACGAAACCAAGGGCATACGATAAGGAGGAGGTGTACGTGGCCATCCCATCATGTAGGGAGTAGAAACATAAGGAAATCCTTCAGGAGGAAGAAGTGACAAAGGATCAATCTTTATACTGGGAATGTGAGTTCCAGAAGTTTCCACATAAACCTCTTAGGGTGCTAACCCTACAGGTGGGTTATCACCTTTTGTTGCCATGGTCGGGAATAGTTCTCGGTTGGGAACTCAAGTCGTTATGGTAGAAGGAATCATAGGTACGTTGGGAGTCTCAAATGGATGATACAGATGTCGGGGCGATAAATACACATAAGAATATGATTCAAAGAGTGGATTAGGAGGAAAAAGCAAGAAATTTGAAATAGGTTGATGAATAGCTAGAGGAGAGTCCTGAGGTGAGCCTACCGACTCTAACGATGGTTGAGAAGCAAGGGGTTGGATACTTAAGAAAAGACAAATTTCAACACCTTGGTTTTCAAGGGATCCAAGCTCATTAGTATTGTAACCTACAACTCCTGGTGACTTAGGTGCATTAGCATCTCCATTGATATTCAGGGTCTCATTTAGAACTCTTGGTGGTTCTGCGACAATGTCTTTTAAGGAAATCAATTAGAAAAGTGTGATGGTGAATTCTTTGGGCTTAAATCCAATTTTCCAATTAACCATTAATGTTTGAGGACAAAAGGAGGTTTTTTTTTCATAGGTATTTGGTGATTCTATGGTCGATTGATTTTATTATCAAAAAATAAATAAATAAAAAAGGGGAAAAACCAGGCATGAGGGTTTACCAAGCCAATGTGAACTGCAATATACACCTTGGTGGAACCAAGGACTTAACGTACAACAGCCAATCTACCCAAATGTTGTGTTTGGTGTATCATGGTATATAAGGCGAAAAATTCGGTTACCTATGGTTGGATAAAAACCTATAGGGGGCTCCCAAAATATACGTGATGGTGTGTGGGAATTCAGTCTGCATTAGTGTTGTTTCATGCGTAACCATTTGATGAGAGCATTCCCATATACTTACCATGTGTGCAACACCTCTGATATACCTGAAATTACTGGATAACAGTCCTATACACTTCCATACGTGGAACAAGATTTCACACCCAAGATACAACGCTGTCTAACAACAACAACTCCTATGTTTAATGACGTTGGAACACATCTCTAGCCTAGACCTCTACATTTTTTTCGTTAATGACAAATTCTCCTTAGTTTAATTGAAGTAAAATTTAAGTCTCAAATATCGATGTCACCTGAACACCTATGATGCAACTAGCATGAAAAATGATTCTTTTCAATTCAATGAAAGCTATCTAACATAGGGAAGAGGTTCACACACTGATGCAACAAACAAGTATGCAACAAACAAATTCTCTGAACTAGAGCTTTCAATTTCATTATTTAAATGAACCCAACCAAAACAAAATGAGATTCAACTCATTAAAATGCAACTATATGAATCGTTCACTTTTCTTTTCAATGCACTCACCAAAGTAAAATGTAATTCAATTCAAATGCACCCCTTTCAATTTTCAGAATCAAGAAATGGTATCTATGCTCAATTATAAACCAAAAAATGACTTTTCAATGCAATAACCTAATGCAGTTTGAATAGTAACTCTTGAGATAAAATCTAAAACAAAAAGCAAATGTTGTTTCTTATGATTTCCAAAAGAAGAAACAATTCTTCATCAGCAAGAAAATCAATATTCATTTCACATACCCAAGCAACAAGCAATAAATCGAGTTGAACTAAAACCCTAAGGACTCAAACAAACTTGAATTCTACTACTTCAAAGCAATGAGATGGATTTTTCAACTCAACAAGAAATTAGCCAAAACATTAACAAATCCAAAGCACACAAAGTAGGAGGATATCTCAAAGTTCAAGACACACTAGACCTTTCTTATAGAAACGCTAAATTCTCTCAAGTTTCAGGGATTATTGCAACTGTGATAGTCAAAACCCATGCTAATAGGGCTTTCAACACTACTATTATTGAAAAAAACATGTTGGAAGAGTGAAAGTTCCAAGATAAAATGCGTTAGATGAGAAAGACTTGGAAAAATAAAAATAATTCCAAAGAGAATTCCATACCTTACACTCTAAAAGACTAACTACTCAAAATATAGACCCATACATAATCTAAATGATTGATGACTAAATCATTGGCCAACTTGATCAAATAGACCAAACACAAAAAAGGAGGTTGAAAGGGCTATAGGCTCCCCAACCTAAAAGGAAGTGTGTTTTAATGCTTTTAAGAGAAAAGTAGTTTGTAGAAGAGTTAGTACAAGACAAGTCATCCCTAGAGGGGTGTACTAAAAAATAGAAACAACAATTGGAAAAGTTGCTACAAGAATACAAGGATGTGTACATGGAGCCTAAAGGGTTACTGCCTAAGAGGGAAGTGGAGAATGAGATCTAACTATTGTTGAACTCCCCATTAGCAAACATCAGACTATACAGGCAGTCTACTATAGAAGTAAGTGGAAGAAATAGTTGCAGCAACTACTAGAACATGGTGTCATTTGACCAAGTACATCAACATGTGGGTCACTCATCATAATTGTGCCAAATAAGGGTAGGAATTGGTGGATGTGTATAGATTATAAGGCCTTGAACAAGTTCACGTTCAAGAACAGGTACCCTTTTCCCAAGATAGATCTACTAGATTAGTTACATCAAGTAATATACTCATCAAGACCACCCACATCAAAGATCACAACTTTGGGAACTCTAACGCATATGGATACCTTCACCCATGATGCATATAGAGAGACATATTAAGAGGATGAAGACTCCAGGGAGGTGTTTTAGTATCAATCTAGTCTTGCATCTTATATAACTGAATCCACTATTGGATCGATCATTGCTAGTTACAGGTCTACTTTTGTTGCTAGTTTTACTACTAGTTGCAAAGTTAGAGTCATGTGCACGATGGTGATAACACTATTGACTACCATATCTAGGTTGGGTTTCTCGATAGGCATGATAAGCTATGTGTTTTGAAAGGTGAGTGATCATAGTTGATTGGAGAGGCTCACACCTCTAAGATTGCAAGGCACTTTGGTGCAAGGAAGACAATGGCCAACTTGCATAGGTATGTGTATTAGCTCAAGACGCAAGAGCATGTAGCTAGGTTCATAAGAGAATGCATGATTTGCCGTACCAACAACCCTAGTAACATGAAATAGGGTCTATATAATTCCTTACCTGTACTCAATCATCCTTGGGAAAATATTTTCATGGACTTTGTAGGAGGTTTACTAATAGGAAATATTCCTCTATCTAAGGTTGTGCTTTCTCTTACATCTCCATGAGAGTTCCATTTTCATATAGGAGATTGCTTTCAAACTCATCGAAGAGTATCTTGTCATACTTTTGAACAAGTATTCAGGTTCTCATATGTGGCCATATTTTTCATTTTTGTCGCTTTGAATATCTGTTGGTAGATTTTAGACTAAATGCTTTATTTTTCTTATATGTTATATACCAAACTTGTGCATACGTACCCATTGAATTTTCATATGAGATAATTATTTCCATATACTTATATTGATGTGATAAGCAGTGAAATAGGGCTTGCAAATTTGCATGTCAGCTGATTTGAAGATTATTGCCTTATTTTAGTTGATAGAATCTATAATACCTGTAGTTGATTTATTCTTTCCCAAAAGCACTAGGGGTATTGTCTTAATTACTTCATTTTTTTGGTAAAACACAAAGGAATTTTCAACCCTTAGAGTTACAAATATGAATCACATATAGATGCATCTAAAATAACATCTGTATTTTACACTTGAAATGGGTACAATGACTAGACTCCTATCAAGAGCAACATGTGAAAAGGTTCGTGTGTAGCTTAATGCTATCTTAGACAAATATTATATGCTTTTCTATATAGATTTGAAGAAAATCCTTCAAACATATCATGTCTTAGGGTTCTTAAGTAACAAATAACATGGTAATAAGTCTAAAGTTATGAGTCTGGATTAAAAAAAAATATGAATGTGGATATTAAAAAATATGATCATCCTTGTGTTCTTGGATATGGCCTGAACTAAGGTCAATATTTTAGACCTATGCTATAGATACCATTCACTTATTCATTTGTTTAACTATAAATGTGATGAAAAATAAATTGAATCAAAGCATGTTTTGAAAATTTGTATCTCTTCAAAAATATGCCTTAAAAGATAATTTTCCAGATTGTGTGATTTATACTAACCCTAATCATAACCTACTTATCATGTCCTTTTGGTTGGAGAGAATCTCCAAAAATAGTGTGCACCACTTAGAGGATAATTCTTGCATGAATGCATGTACCCTTTTGGTTCATGTCCTCATTAATTGATCTTGCGAATTCCCTTATTGTCCTAGATATTTTCACCCTACTGTAATGTTAATAATTGCATTTAAAAATAAACTTTGAAATAGGAAAATTAACAAAAACTGAATCATTGTTTCAAAACATAATTGGAAGAGGTTAGTGTGTGCATGTGCCTCCATTCACTCTCTCCTACATAATTCTGGCACTACTCTCAAGCACACAATGTTAAACCTTCACTATAATCATCTAACTTGTCATGTTGTCTACAAATTAGAACCAAGTTTTCTCTATTATAAGTGCTACACCATCAAAGATTCATTTCATATGCTAATTGTGCCTAGCTATAGGAGAATACTAATTTTAACAACTAGGTAATAATATTAGCACTTCCTCTTTGTGAAAAAAGTATTCACCACCAAACCAAGTCTCTCTCTTGACATTGAGAAATTATCAAAGGACTTTGTCAAAATGTTGGCACCCTATGAACATGAAGGAGAATATTGTATGATGACTACACCAGTGTTGTGCTAGTGATTAACACCCTACTATAGTGATAGTAAGTGCATGAAAAAATAAACTCTAAACTAAGAAAACTATAATTGTTATTCAAAATGGAAATCAAAAGAGGTTGATGCATGCATGTTCTCTCACTAACTCTCTCCTATATAATTCTGGCAACACTATCAAGATCACTATTGGTGTACCATCACTATGATTTGTTAAATTCTCATCTTGCCTGCAAAAGAACCAAGTTTTCCTCTGTTGGGAGTGTTGTGCCATCAATGATTTTTTAAATGCTCATTGTGCCGGAGAATACCAATCTAGGAAACTAGGTAAAACTATTAGCACTCCCTCTTAGCAAATAAATATTCACCACCAATCCAAGTCTCTCCCTTCACATATAGAACATAACAAGAGGATTAGTCAAAAATTTTGAACCTTGTTAATTTTTCTTAGGGATAAATTGTTATTTTCTTTAGATAATTGCATTTTAAACATTTTCATCATTTTCATATCACATTCAACCCATAACATCTTAACATCATTAGAAATTATGTAGAAAGAACAAAAACATCAACATTGCACGAAACATAAAGGAACAACAAAAGAAAAACATGTACAAAGGGGTCACCGAAAGTTTGGCTAGAGACTAGGGAAAAACTCCACAAGGGGGAAAACCTATCCAAAGATTCTTCTTCTATTATATGTTCATTAATTTTTCAGTTGAGATACAATGTATAATGAGACATTAAACATATTAGGCTTCCTAGGGCCAACTGGTAATATCAATGTCACCTGAGCCGCCATACATCCCTGCCTCTATAATATTGATACATGGATATCCCTGTTGCAACAAGGTCACTATCATCACATACATGCTACAAGCATAGGTATGATTGTTTATGTCACTATGATGATGATATTGACATATATTACTTGATTCACTTTCTTGTTGATCACTATAGTATGTCAAGAACATTACCAACTAGGTGACATCTCACTTCCATCATGAAGATCACAATCCTTTTGACTATCAAGGGTACCATCTTGCTAGAACAAATAACACATTGTTATATTATAGAAATAAGAACACTGCCATTCCTTGCATTTTTGTCACTGCTATCCCACGACACGACCTATGTCATAGCATATGACCAACTTCGACCCAAAAGAAGGTTGTAGTCTAAAGGGGCATCAACCACCTCCACATCTAGACTCACGGTTTTTCCTTCTACCTCTATAGGCAAATCCTGTAAAATACCAAATGGACGGAACCCACGGCCATCAAAGGCCTTAAGGATGGTGGGGGATTGGTTCAATGAAGGAGAACCAAGTGATCTCCAACATTGAATCGACATAATACACGTAGAAGCTCCCTCATCAATCACAGTCCTATGAACAGGTCTGTTTTTGACTATCACTGGAATCTGGAAAGCCATTTGATGAGGTAGGCGTGGTGTACTATTTTCTAGATCAAAGACTATTAGGTTCGGATCCTGAAGATCAACAGCTCCGATAGCCGACAATAGTAATTTCCGTTGTGCTGGACATGATTGCAGCACTTCCAGAGCCGACATTGCTGAGGGACTAACAGCTAAATCCTCAACAATGTTATAATTCTGAGCTGCTCTCGCATGTGGATTGAAAGCAGACTTTCGAAGTATATCCTTGGCGGGCGGCTTGATTACCAAGTCAGGGTTAGGTTTCTCGATCTGTAGTGGATCGGAACCAGGAGCTGAGGTTGATGGATGAGAGTTAGAAGATTTTGCTTCTTTACCATCAACAGGATGCTTACTACCGTAATCTTGTGACCGAGTCGCAATCCTCACATGAGACATCATCAAAATGGGTGCCTCACCGCTACTCGAGGAAGAACCTATCATTTAGACTCTTGCTTTGGAAATGGATCTTTCAAAACGGCAGGAGTCTCGGAACCTTTGATGATTTTTGCAACCTCAGCCCGATGTGGGCAATCCCTGGTATAATGATCTTCTTCACATATAAGACAAGGATATTTGGGTTTGCGCTTTTCGTCGTTGGTTTCCGACTTTTCTGATTTCTCCTTGGGAGCTTTATCTACTTTATTTTTCTTCTTTCCTTTCTTCTTTTCACCGTTTTTTGATTTGGCCATAGATGTCTCTACGGCATGAATGTCAGCGGAAAGTTCGGGAGAAGAAGATTCACCTGTCGGGGAATCAGGTAGGGTGATTATGGGAGAAGAATTCTTGGAAGATTTCTTCTTGCTTTTAGTGTTCATCGAACCGATCATACCATCAGCGGCATGAGATCCCGAAGGCGGAGCAGCGATTTGATTGGAACTAGGAAGATCTGGAATCTTCTCGTGTAAGGTACCTGACTGAGTATACACCAAGTCAAGGTATCGAGCTTGAGCAATTACTTGCTCTTCAGTAACTACACCAGCCTTAGCTACATCTTCAATAATCTTCGGCAACAATGATTTAACAAACCATTCAGTTAAGATTTGGTCCGGAATAAAGACCTTCACTAACCTTCGTCAACGTCTCCACTCATGAATATGATCTGAAATATAGGTGGATGTCGATTGTTTTAGTGAAGTTAATAATTCCATGCCATTATCATATCTGATCAGCAACTGAAAATGAGTTAAGAAAGACGTAGCTAACTGGCTAAAGTTGTAAAAAGAGGCCCGTGGCAACTCAATGTACCACTTGGCAGCGAGACCAATGAGCGTGCATTGAAAAAGACGTAAACGGATCGAATCATCCGAGATCGAATTGGATGCACACCAGAGATGGTAAGTCATCACATGATTGGAAGGGTCCTCTCCAGGCTTACCTTCGAACTTAGGTATGTCACTGGGCAACTTACTAGGCATTAACGGCCAATATTGATAATAAGCTATTGGATCATTTGTAAGACGCGTCAAGTCTGGTAAATCCAAAGTTGCGATAAAAGGCAATTGCCGATTAGGATCTCAAAAACTTGGGGTCACTAAACCAGCCCCAGGAGGAGGATATCCAGGATAACCTGGAATAGGATTTGCATTAGGAATATTATATCCTCCTGGAAAACCAGGATTAACCGGACCATACTGGGGTTGCTGGGGTTGTTGATAAGTGTACCCAGGACACGGTTGATACTGGTAAGTTGGTTGTTGAGCAGCAGGACCATATTGAGGTTGGTACTGCCGCTGGTACGGAGGTTGGATAAATTGAGGTTGAGATGTAACCACCGTACTTCCAATAGGCATCTGGACCGAAGTTTGAACCGTGGGGCCAGACTGAGGCACAGAGATCTGAGGAAGAGACACAGGAACAGTAGAAACCGAAACTGCCGACACTCCGGAAGAAGTTGGGGTGGATGAAGAAGATGTTGAAATAGTCGTAGCAGATGTTCGAGGCGGAGTACTGGGAGTACTAGGCCCGGTCTGAGAGACTACAGAAGATGCAGAAGATGTCGTAGACTGGATGGGTTGCTGGGATGGACCAGTGGCCTATCCAGGTTGGGAAGATGACTGCATGTCCGGTTGCAACATCTGTGGATTCTGTGAAGGATCCCACACCAAATTCGTTCCAGGGTATTGACCTTGCGGATAAGGAGATCCATAACCAGGTTGAGGGTAAGATGGATAGTAGGGTTGACCTGAAGGCGGTTGATACTGGACTTGGGGCACACATTGGCCTTGAGGCATATACTGATACTGGGGTTGCTGCCCTTGAGGTACATATGAATATTGCCCCTGGGGTTGATTTTGGTAAGAGGGTTGACCTTGGGGTACATAGGAATACTGGGGTTGACCCTGGGGCACATATTGGGCCTGGGGTTGACCTTGAGGAAGGTATTGTCCCGTAGGGACATACTGTCCTTGAGGTTGCCCCCTAGACACAAACTGAGCACCCTGGGGTTGGCCCCCAGGCAAATATGAAGTACCCTGAGGCTGCCCCCCAGGCGAATAAGAAGTACCTTGAGGCTGCCCCCCAGGCGATAACTGACTGCCTTGAGGTTGACCCGACATCATGCGAATTTCTTCAGCACTCAACTGACTATTGCCACTACTTCCAGCTAACAACTTCTGTTCGTAGGGACGAGGAGATGCTCCTGAAAAAATACCAGAAATGGACTGATACCCAACCGGAACAGATGGACCGCCGTATAAGTAGGCGTCTAGAGATGACGGGCTCGACATATATGGAGGAGGAGTAACAATTCTAGGTGGAAAAGGAAAACGAGGTGGAGAAAACTTGACTGAGTTGTCCAAAAAATTGGTCAACGAAAGATACCAAGTGGTAGCTTGAGGAGGACTGTAAAATATAGATTCACACTCTTTGAGATCGAGAGCAGGTAGATCGTCTTCAAGACGAGAAGCGCGATCCTCTTCTGGGGCAATTTCTTCAATAGAAATCAAGCGAGAGGGGAGATCGTCAGTGATGACTCTTTCTACCTTAGGTGAACCAGGAACACTAGAAGATGGAGTAACAGGTTCGGATATTTGAGGTTCTTCACCTATATCACCGGCAGATGCAACAGTACCAGTAAGTTCAGAAACCCCAACAGCTTCAGGATCGTATCCTGTTTCTAAACTTTGGTAATCCGAATGAACTACCAATGAAGATTCTCCTTCTTCAGGTGAAAGTAATCTAGTACCACTAGGAGAGACAAGAAGTTTTAATCCTTCGTAATAAGGCCGGACCTCTTCAAGAGGTTCACCTCATAATCTACGGGCTTGCCTCAATAAATCGGCCACGGAAACAACTTCAGGAGACTCGCCCCGAAGTCTACAGGAGCGTCTCGGGGGTTCAGCCACAGCTAAAAAATTTTAACTACTACACACAAAATCAAAGTAAAATCTCAAGAAAAAAACCTATAGTCGCTTAAGAACCAATCAATTTTGAAACACACGCCTAAAGAATCTAGGGCGTCAAACCAAACACAAACAGTAGCTTCCGGACCAAAAACACTAGTTGGTGATGAAATCCAACCTCGTAGGATTCAGTACAGAAAGAGCGGGTGGAACAGTTACCCCGGCAACCTGCTTAATGAATAGACTGGACCAAGTTCCTCCACTTTAACCGTCTCGAGTGAAGTGAACCCCCCAGAAAATCCAAGTGGGTCTAGCCGACGTCTGCTCCAGGTACAGTGGGATCTTCCCACCACCGTCACCTTGGGTAGAATCCTAGGATTATGGCCACTAAGGTTACCAACAGCAACAAATATATCTGGGGGAACAGTCTACACTCCGACAGCACGCAAGGGCAGAGTAACAAGCTCAATCCCCTTACCGGCTCCTTGACAATGGTCAATTCAAGGTTTACCGATAAGTGATCCCCAGGCTCCTCTAAAAGAGGTATACCGTTTGTAATGCGTGCGTGTCTGGCGTCGTTCCCAACGAGGGAGGATTGATCCCCTCACTGGTTCGGACACGAGCTCGGGCTTCTCCTTTAAGAGG
>APFE031530495.1:0-23508 GCA_000404065.3 Pinus taeda | reverse complement strand
CTCTCATGTGATTGACATATGTATATGTATTTATGTGTATTAAATTTCCATATCTACAACAACGTGCTACTCACATCAACTAAGAAAAATTTTCAATTTTTATATATAAAAACATTCTCCAAACACATTCATAGTTTCAAATATTTTTAATTTTATTTATTCTTTTATTTTTTATTAAGCTTAGGTTGGGTGTCACCCTAATTTTGGATGGAAGAACGAGATACTCACTAGTGAGATGTTATCACTAGGATAATGATATGCTCACCAATGAGATGCTATCATTAGTGAGATGTTATCAATAGGATAACGATATGCTCACCAGTGAGATGCTATCACTAGGATTGTGCAAAGCTCGATTGAGTTTGGATGCCCGTTAGGATAGTTTAATTCCCCAAAAGTGACTCCCATACCCCTCCCTGTGAAATTTGAACTAGTAACCTGGTGGGGACTAAACCCCATACAAACCAACTAATTTACATAGAGGATCCACACACATTCATGGCTTCCTTTGGTTGCAAAATGCACCAAATATGGACATTATTGATTGGAACAATGCATTAGAAGTTGTTGATGCTCAAAAATATTTTGATCACTATGTAGATGCTTGGAATCCACGCCAGCCAAAACATCGAAATCTTGTGCTTCACCAATGAACAATTCATAACTCATGTCTTCTTGACACAACATCAATCTTCAGGTCAACCCAATCTGAAGACTATGCAAAGCTTGTCAACTGTGTTCAACATCATACAAAGTGTCATGAATCTTCTTGTCTTCACAAGAAAGACAATGTTCTTAGCTGTCGGTATGGAGTACCGTGGGAGTTAAAATCCACATATTCACTTTTCATTGATGATAAAGGTTGTAAAACCTACGTCCCTCCTGGCAATGATGATAGATAGAATATTCACAATGTCGATCTACTTTCTATCTAGAGAGCAAATGTTGATTGTCAACCAGTTCTAACTCGCCATGTTGTGTTAAACTATATTTCAAAGTATGCAACAAAAGCAGAAACAAGATCTGAGAGATAACGGCAAATGCTATCACATCTTTCACAAAGTTCCACTCCAGAAGCACCTATTGTTATTGTTATCCGGAAAATCCTTACAGAAACCATTGCAAAATAGAGACATTGGAGCGTAAGAAATATGCCATATGTTACAAAAGATACCTCTCTCTCTTTGCAGTTGTACAATGTTTCTTTGAATGTTAACATGATTGTTTTCAAACGTGTTTCTCAAGATACTAAGAATCTCCTTTCGACACGAACCTGTATCCTTGCATACATGAACAAACCTATTTCATTGGAATCACTTCCCCTCCTTGACGTTGCACGCTCTTGGTCATTTTCTGCCCGTTGGAAAAAAAAACCAATGGAAACACATATTCCCTCCAATGATTGTACATGTCTTGCCACGATACAATGTCATTCCTTCCTCTGATGATCCTTGTTATGCCACTTTTTGTTGGAGTGAATTACTATTGTATTTCCCTTTCCACACACTCCCCAATGACATTGGTTCAACTGATGCAAAAATAATTGCACACTATCAACACAAAAAAGGTACATATACACCATGGCATGTCCACCGAGAAATTGAAAACCCACAAACCCCACATACTGAAGATCAATCTACCTCTAACACCCCTCTTGATTTGATGCAAATGAATGAATGGAAAATCCTCTCTCAACTCCACCCAGGTTACAATATTGAAGTTGATGACCTCGACATGATTGGCTACCGCGACTTCGATGCCAACCACAATTAGTCACATACTTCTATCCCTCTCCACTTGCAAGAAATTGCCATAAATTTCGTTGAATTCAACTGCTCAAATATTCAAAACCAACATCATCCTTTTTCCAACCTTTCCCAGGATAACACATTATCTCCTACCCAAAACATAACTTTTATCAATATTTTTTCTTGCTTCAAAACCCCTTCACCAAAACCCCCACGCAGAATCATCATACAAGGAACAACTGGGATAGGAAATTCTCATTTAATTAAATGTCTGCACCATGCATTTATGGAAAAATCACCAACAAACAAAAACCCTTTGTTGTTACTTGCACCAACTGGCATTGCAACATTCAACATAAATGCCCTCATAATCCACTCCACCCTTCGTATCCCTATCCAATCAATGCATCCTCTTGAAGGACAACCACTCCTACACTTGCAAGAGAAACTCTGTCATGTAGAATACATCCTCATTGATGAAATAAGCTTCATCAGTCCAAAAATGCTTTCTTGCATTGAAAATCTTCTAAGAGAGGCATTCCCCCTTCATCGAAATGCACCATTCGGTAATCATTCAATTATCCTTGTCAGAGATTTAGGCCAAGTACCACCTGTAAAAGACATTCCTCTATACACTGGGACATCACGTGGCTCTGCACTTTTACGCAACTTTGACACGTTCATAACACTTTCAACTGTTTTTTGCCAACAAGGAGCTAACCGGTCTCGGGTTGCTTTCCTGAAAATACTCACAAATCTCAGAAATGGAATATCTACTCTTGAAGATTGGAAACTCCTAATGTCAAGGACAAATTCCTCTCTCATGCATGAAGAGTAGTGCACATTTGAAGAATCCATGCACCTATATGCAACGAACAACTCAATTGTCTTGCATAATAAAAAAATGCTTAAAATTGAACATTCCAGTTGCACTTTGTTCTACAGAACAACAAAGGCAACAAACTTGTACTGCAAAAAAAGTTGAGAATTTACCCGCAAAAGTGCTCTTATGCAATGATAAAAAAATTATGCTCACTAGAAACTTTTGGGTAAATGCAAGCCTTGTCAATGGCGCACTTGGGAAAGTCATTTCAATATTTTATTCAATTGACTCAAAGCCCCCAGAATTACCATCCTTTGTGGTCGTCGACTTCAGCCAATACAAAGGAACACCATGGGACATTTCACACCCAACATATGTACCCATCTCTCCCATCACAAGGGGTACATGCCGACAGATACCACATCGAATGGTATGGGATTTAATGATACAGAAGTCACAAGGAATGACATTAGACAAAGCAATAGTAAACATCGATAGCAAAGAATGACAAGGGCTAATGTTCACTGCAATTTCAAGAGTGCAGTCATTGGCAAACATTCAAATCAATCCAGCATTTCCATTCTCACACATCGAACACATGCACGAGAATCCATATCTTAAATGTAGATAGTAAGAGGAATCACTGCTCGCATCAAAATCTGTGAAGGAGAATACACTCTAGCCAATCATACACCCCGTCTTCCAGATTTACCCACATGGTAAACACCACTCGCTAAACCAAATTTGACATACATTTGCTTGTTATTACATTTAACCTCATATTGTTTTATACTTATTTAAGAAATTTTCTATTTTATTTCAAATATTCAAACAAGATGTTTTCAACAAAGAATGGAAAGGTCTAACATTCAATGCAATTACAAGGGTGGTTAAGTAGCAAGTGGAATCACTACTTGCATCAAAATCTGTACAAGAGAATTCACTCTAGCCAATCATACACCCTATCTTCCATATTTACCCACATGGAAAACACCACTTTCTACTTAACGAAATTTTAGATACATTTTCTTGCTACTACATTTAACCTCATATTGTTTTATACTTATTTAATTTTTATTTTTTTACTTCATTTCTTAAAAAAATATTTTTTTAGCAAACACGTCCATTGTCATTTACTATTTTTTTCTTTTTTGATGGCCAACAAGTATGAATATAGGCTACTTACACATGCCATATGACTATTGCCAAGAAATTCAACAATAGGAACTTACCTTACAAGATATGCAAGTAAGGATACTGCCTCGACAATCATTGCCTCTTTACCGTTTGCGTCCAGCTATTGAATTGTTACGGAAGATAAGAAAAATACTAAAAAAAACAATTCACATCCATGAAAGGGACGTACACAGGAAAATGCAGAATCAATTGCAGGAACAACTCTCACAGTTTGGCACCACAATAAAAATTAATTGGTGTTGCCTATGCCATGCCCCATCATGTATATATGATTAGTTGCTCACTGTCAATTACATCTACATGTCATAGAATGCTTTTATTGTATACATGTTTAGATGTCATACAATACTTTTATTGTATATATGTTTAGTTATTAACTACCAAACATGTCTCTATGTATACACCATATGTAAAATTTCAAGAAAAACGTTGCATAACATGTACAATATTGTTTCCACTTTTATGATAATACTCATCAACATTGTATATGATTCAAATTTCATTTTCTCATCATTGTATATAAATACTTGGTAATGTTTTTACTTTTAATTATATCACTTAAAGACGTTTCTGGTACGACTTAATCAACCAAAATGCTCAATTAGGCCTCTGTTTTTAAATAATAATATATTATTAATTTTTTGAGACAGATAATGCTAAAGCTCCTGTTGTTCTAGTTTGTTTCGGCCCATTAATATCTTTGCCCTTTTTTTCTCATTTGAAAAATTTTAGGACCCAAACTGAGGCTTTCTAGCTTCACTAGATTTCTATGAACACTCATGCATGCTATACTTGCTATCAATGTCACCAGTAATTCCCACATGAACATGATCCATCCTTTAAATGATGGAAACTGTTAACATCCCTTAAAATTAGTTCTCTCTCATAAATCTTAAAATTAGTGTGCTCACCTTTGAAAAATTATCCCACCTTCCATCTACAACATAAATATTTGACAAGGGTACATAATATCCATCTTTTTCAAGCTCCAGTTCAAATCTCGATTCAAGTTTTCTTGATCTTGCAGTTTATACCTTATGCGCTCTTCCCCTACTTTCACAAAGATTATTTCTTTTTATGCTTGTCTAGCTGGGTATTCATCCTAAGCATTTGTTTTCTTTTTGGTTTTAGTTCTTTTTCATAATTGTGCTTCCAATCTCTTCAAAATGCCTCCATTCTCCCCATCGCTTGTGCTAGAATTTGTTGACTTTTGTCACAAAGGAACTCACAACATCTAATTGAATAAAGAATGTGGTCTTGCCGATTTGCCTTTTCGCTTGATCCAAAGTATATAATTTGAGTATTAGCCCAAAATTCTTCTATCATATCATAATGTGAAAAACAAGTATACCCATACAAGATCTCATTGAAGCAGCTACTCAGACTTTGTAAACCCCTAAAGGACCAAGCCAAGGGATAATAATCCTAGGCTAGATTGTATTGTCTAAGAAAACATATCTCTCTGAAAAACTCCACAAGGGAATATGTCTAAAGTTCCCTAGGAATTTCTTGAATGTTGTGAACAAGAAAGATTGAGGTCGACATCCAAATTGCAACCAAGTCTTGCATTCCTTGCTCCTAAACCCTGCATGACTACAAGAAGATAAAACGTAAAAGAATGTGATGGAGTCTGTGTTGATAAGTGTTTGTTGCATTTTGGGAAAAAGAACAAGAGCATATTCACTTTTACCATGCATACCTTATGCTGCTATCATTGTATTCCATGAAACAATAGCTCTTGATGTTGGTAATTGTTCCCTAGTTGTCCTATTATCAATACTCTATTTCTAATTTACTACTATTAATTGTTTGGCCAGTATAAGCCTTAAAAACTAGCCTAGAAGAATCAAAAACTTGAAATACATCATACTATTAACCATTTTTGTTATCATGCCCAAAGTGGGCAGTCCTTTTTCTTTCTACAACTGATGACACCATGGATGGGTTTGTTCTCCTGAAATGCTTAGAATCTTGTTCCACAGAGTCTTCATCCTTTGCTACTGCTTCCTTTTGTCCAAAAGAACCAAAGAAGATTGTTGGTGAGGCACAAGGGACTTCAGATTTGCAAATCCAGGATGTTGCTCCAGCTCCAAATGTCGAACTCTCTTCTATAATTCTTGTATTAAGTCTTCTTGATCTTGCAGTTTCTACCTAATGCACTCTTCTCCTACTTCCACGAGGATTATTTTCTTTTTATGCTTTTCCAGCTAGGTATTCATCCTAAGCATTTGTTTTCTTGTTGGTTTTAGTTCTTTTTCATACTTATGCTTCCAATCCCTTCAAAATGTCTCCATTCTCCCCATCACTTGTGCTAGAATTTCTTTACTGGTTTTTTTTTTTTTACCTGTGGTTCACGAACACCTTGGTCAATGGGTAGTCGCTACGTCCACGAAAAAATTTGGGTTGATTGACCACGAACGGAATCTAGCCTCGCAGCCCACAAGCAAGGCCTAACCCCAAGGGCTTCGGGGATAATGGACCTTGTGACCTTCTTAATGATGAGGCACTGATTTTGACCAATTGAAGTAACCCTTAGGGCTAGAATTTTTTGACTGTTGTCCCAAAGGCACTCACTATTAACTATCTGGAAAGAATAAGCCTTACAAACTGGCCTAACAAAATCACAAACTTGAAATACATCATAATATTAACCATTTTTGTTATCATGCCCAAAGTGAGCAGTCCTTTTTATTCCTACAACTGATGACACCTTGGATGGGTCTGTTCTCCTGAAATGCTCAGAATGTTGTTCTACAGAGTCTTCTTCCTTTGCAACTGCCTCCTCTTATACAAAGGAACCAAAGAAGATTGCTAGTGAGGCACAAGGGACCTCAAATCTGCAAACCTAGGATGTTGCTCTAGCTCCAAATGTTGAACTCCCTCCTCGAATTATTGTATTAAGTCTTCTTGATATTGCAATTTCTACCTAATGCACTCTTCCCCTAATTCCACAAGGATTATTTTCTTTTTATGCTTGTCCAGCTGGGTATTCATCCTAAGCATTTGTTTTCTTGTTGATTTTAGTTATTTTTCAGAATTGTGCTTCTAGTCCCTTCAAAATGTCTCCATTCTCCCCAACGCTCGTGCTAGAATTTGCTGACTGTTGTCACAAAGGCACTCACAATATATAACTGAATAAAATGTGGTCTTAGTGATTTTCCTTTTCGCTTGATCCAAAGTATATAATTTGGGTATTAGCCTAGAATTCTTCTATCATATCAGAATATCAAAAACAAGTATACCCATACAAAATCTCATGGAAGCAGCTCCTACATGCTTTGCGCCATCCCATTTGGACATTTTACCAAGGATAATAAAGAGTGTCTCTCATCAAAATGAATTAATGATACAACATGCCACCCTTATGTCTTATGTAAATCGTTGTTGTAATTGCAAGCCTTATTGCCTATCACATCTATTGGTTGATTGAAATTTGTGTCCTCTCAAGGCATGAAGAAACAACCATTGTCATACCTTTTTTTTATGCCTTGGTTCTTCAGAATCTAGACTCATCCAGAGGGAATCCGTTAGGAAGTACCACCCAATAATTCAATGAATTTGGATAGGTTGTTCATAGAAATGTATTAATGAAATTGGGTGTGGTTTTAGTTGGTGTGAAATCCATTTTCAGAAATGAATTATGGTTCTATATGGATATTTTGTTTAACATCCAATTCATAGTTTTTGGTTGCAATTAGTTTCAGTCATATTTTCATTGGAAAGATATCGAAAAATTACAATAATCAATTTCTTTGTTGATATTGAAAAATACATTGTCTTTTTGAAACTGAAGAGAATTTTGAATTAAAAGTGCTTTAGAAAATAAAGAATGAAAATTGTATGTAGTAATAATGGGGAAGCTCTCAAGAAGAACTATGTGAAATTAACCATTTTCATAGCAGAGTTTCAAGTCCAAATTTTGTACATTATTGCATTTCTAGGCCAAAAAAACCAAGACTAACATTGAAAAAAAATTACAGTCTAGCAACATTATACTAGGTCTTAAAAAAAAACCAATAAACAATGGAAGCCATATTTTGGCGTTTTGATCCAGGTTGAAGGATATTGTATGAATTCATGATCCACATGTTCCTTTTTGTCTTTAGCTTATCCACATAGTTAACCAGGTATCCCATGGAGTTGTAAATTTGTATTTTCCAGATTCATTTGTCCTTTAAAAATTTCTATTATCAATCGCTATTTACAATTTTCTAATAAAATCTCTTGGAGTTGAAAGTAAAGGCTTCTCTATTTCCAAATATCAAAGTTTTCAATTTTACATTGTTACTGTTTTCCTTCCATATACAATTATAAGGATATTGATCTCTGAATAACAAAATTTTAGAGTTCAATGACCACAAGAGCAACTATACCAGTGATGCAACATAAAGAAATTGATGTACGCTACTAAAGTGATATTATCCTTCCTCCAAAAACTAAAATTGCTAATGGTTTTAGGTCCAATTTTTTTTCCCATTCTGGAAACTGGCTTTATGGTATGCCTTGATGTTGCTATACTCTGCTAATGTGATATTGTCCTTTCTCACTCCAAAACTAAAATTGCCAATGGTTATAGTCAATAGACTAAGATTGTTAATGGTTTTGGTCATTATGAAAAGTTGGCTTCATGGTAATTTCCTGATAGTATCGTTACTCCCTCCTTCCTCACCCTAAAACTAACATTGCTGATTGTTTGGTGTTATCCCTTGTGACCTTCATTCAACATTGAAGTGAAGCCAAATTTTTCGACCCTTCATATTCCACTCTGATAACTGTGCCTTGAGAGATGTGCACTAACCACTTGTATTTTTTTTTTTTATCTTCTACAAAAATTCAACAATTCCAACTTAATAATACTATCAGCCTCTCTTTGTACCTTTTGGGGCAATTTCTAGTAATAACCACTTGGAACAATGGTAGTGTTTTTTACCAACTTAGCTTTTTGGAAGGACGTTTATCTTTTTATAGGGACATTTTGGATGGTATTTGATATTTTAATGTGTTAAGTGGCAATTTATATTAAGAACATTTATTTCCATGATTTTATAATGTATGAAAGCACCTTTTTATGAAGATATTAAAGTAATTTTTATTAAGATAGTGTTGTTTGAGAATTTTTAATTAGATAAAATTGTTTATTGTATTTTTGTGAGGATATGTAATGATTATAATAATTTTTATTTTTTTTGGACTAGAGTAATTGGAAACTAGGACAGTCTCGTACTTACGTGACACAAATTTGATTCCAACCTCTACCACTATAAACTCTAGGTACATACATAGGGCCCATTCTGCATGCACTAGGTGAATTGGGGGAATTTGAACACCGAACCTCCTCGCACTAATACTTCATTTACATGGCCATCGTCAGTTGAGTTGCTCCCCTGGGAAATGTATTTATGCTTGTTATTTATTTTTATTTTTCTATAATTTAGTTTAGGTAATAATGTTTTTCTTTTAATTAATATATGTATGATTTATTTTACATTTTCTTAGTTCTATAGGTATGTTAGGAGTATTGGAATTTATATCCTTAGGGGAGATGAGACAACATACCCTTTTGTATGGATTTGAGACTCCTATGCTAGTTGAATTTGACTTGTAGTGTATTGTCATAGGAAATGTATAGAGATAGAATTAGTCGCCACCTCTATAGGAAATGATAGTGTTACCACCACAAAAACCATATAAGGCCTAAAGAAGGAAGAGGAACGAGCCATGAGAAGATTCACATCATAATGGACAACTTCAATATTGAAGCCATCCCTAACTAAGATGGCCTAAAATCTCTATTATAGAATTTAAACAAAATCTATCACAATTGAGAGCCATGGCTATGGGAACAATTATAAGGGTAGTTATTTTCATGATAAATTTCATCATGATTCCACGTGTCATAGTGTGTAGAGACAATGATTCTAGAAGTTCTAGTAACAACACATAAAAATTAAGAGCAAACAACCTAATTCTTATTAAGATCTACAATCTCATATTAGCTTTTGTGGTCACATTTGCAGGAGGTGTTTCCCCTTATTTTTTTAGACAAAATATGTGTTTTCCTTTGTTGGGACTCATTTCACTACTGGTGTCCTCTTGGGGGTGGCTTGGATGCATTTCATTAATGATTTTGTAGAAACATTTGCAGCTGTGACAAATAAGATGTATGACTTTTCATTCATGCTTTGCACTATGGGATACCTTATTACCATGTTCACAAACCTCATTATCACTTGGGTGTATGAGAAGAAATATGAGGTTAAACTCACAACAATCATATTTTAGTAAAATTAGTCATTGGAGGTCATTTTGGTCATATTTTCATTAGTATTCTTATAACAATTAGCTACTAACCTATTTCAATGTATCAATATTTCATTAATTAACTGATAATACTAACGTTGTAATTACTAAATATTCACTTTATAGAAAGTGAAGTACCCACACATATTAGTTGGACACCACTTGTAGATGAGTTGAATATATATATATATAATATATATTCAAATTTCTTCGTTGCAATATACAAGCATACACAATTTAATTATTTTCTCACCTTGATATGATTTTGAGGTTAGTATGCTCTCCAAATACCTCATGGAGGAGTGAGCATCATGAAGGTGATGTCATTTGTAATAAAGACCTCCACTAGAGACATTATTTTTCATGCTTATAATGTGCGTCCATTTTTTATTTTAAGGGATCTCCATCAAAGTTGTATGCAAGTCTTCCCTCCTCTCCTTAGCTTTGATTATGTTGTTTTACATCCCATTTTCCTTATTTTGAGATAAATGCGAATCGATACATGAAATTGAAGTAGTGTGATACAAGAAAGGAGGTTGATGCATGGAGAGATCTATGGACAATGTTCTTACACAAGATATTTGCTACAATTGTGATGGGCATAACCTTTTTGTGCATATTTTGAGTCCCTTCTTCTCATGTACACCATATCCCTTCACATTCTTGATTTCAATCCCCATTGGAATTTCCATTGAGCTTTGTCTATGATTTTTCTCATTTATATAGCTCTCAGCCATCTTATCATGAAAGAAATAATACACAGCCTAAAAAAATATATACCCATTGATTAAAATTTTATAAATATTTAACCCTACTATTTGGAGTTAGACTAATGACAATGGTAATGGATAGGGTGTGATAAACAATTTATCAATATGGTAAACTTGCGATATCATCAACTATATTGTCAATTAAATTTTCTTTCAAAATTAATAATTAAAATCCATAAACAATGTTATGAACTCATGATCACATACCTTTTTACAATGGGTTTAAAAACTTTGTACCAAAGAAATTTATTTTGTCGAGTATGCATTTGCAAGCTACAAAGCCAAAGTTGATGGAAAAATAAAGGCCATTACCAAACTCCTCTTCGTCTAAACATTGAACTTGATTATTAATAATTAGTACATTTCAAATTATTTATATTGGGAATGTATGGATAATATCATTATATACACATATATATGATCATAGAATATTTAATGTGTCCTCCTTTCATTGCATTACGAATTTCAATCAAAGCTCTTTGATATGAGGAACATATGTCACCTTAACTTGTTAAATCTTTGTCAAGCTTATAGCCTTGTAGGAACTTTTTGTTTTTCTAACTAGGTGAACCCTAGGCCAAGGCTAGCCCTAATGTTGAATGGAAGAACAATATATCCAATAGCAAGATGATGTCACTAGGATTGTGCAAGACTTGGTTAAACTTGGATGCCCCTTGGGATAGCTTATTACCCCCACAAGTGGTTCCAACTCTCAACCCGTTCCAAAAATATTTGAACTTGATAACTTATAAGAACTAAAACCTACATAAACAAAATGATCTACACCTCATAAATTCTTGTAAAAACTTACACATAGTAATGAACTATAACAATCCACAACTTTAATGACAAATAAAAAAATATATGACATATCTAACATTTACGATTAAATTAGTATAAAATACCCAAAATGCTTAAAGACTCTCCAAAACCCCATGACCAAAGTGCTTAATCTCAAACTGAGTAAGAAAAGTGTACATAAAAACTATATTTTACCTTGTTTATTTGGAATATATAGAGCAAACTATTGTTCCCAAAATGTTTCTTAGTGAAAAAACTAACATAAATTAAGATTTTTTTCATATAGAAAAATCCATATTAATATAAAAAATAAAACATCTAAATTTGATTTTAAGTCCATCTTATTTTGTTTGATATTACTAAATTATCCATATTTAATTTAACAAATATTAAGATGCCAATGGTTTGTATTCATCTCACAAATAATGATAATGAGTAAACATCATTAATATTCATATTTGTGTAAACACCATTAGAAGGTTGTCTTTTGACTTCTTCCATTCATAATGATTGCCAAAGTTACTTAAGCTTAAAGCATGGCCTATTTACTTAATTTTAAATCATGTAAACGTGTGAACAATTTAATGTGTAAGAAGCTTCGGAAACCTAACACAATTTTTCGCATATATAATATAAATTTATATAAATTTAAATTATATATATATAGATGAGAATGCGAAATCAGTGAATACCATTAAATAATTTAAAAGCTAATATAACGTGTGAGCATTTCCCACATTTAAGGGTCTTCGCGGGGTGTGTGCTATAAGAACATGTTTGTATGGAACATTCGGGTACTTAACACAATTAAATATATTAAAAGGTAATGTGGAAATGAAGCGTTATGTTTGAAGCCTGAACTTTGCTGTGGAGACTAGGTAAAAGTCTTAAATGAATTGATGTGGTTAACTAATTTTTTATTATTATTAATTAATTTATTATTTATTATTTTTTATTAATTAGGTTTGGTTATCTCATTAGGCTATGCTTAACATGCCTAACTAAATATTATTCTCTCATGTGATTGACATATGTATTTATGCGTATTAAATTTCTATATCTATAACAACGTGATATTCACGTCAACTAAGAAAAATTTTCAATTTATATATATAAAAACAGCCCCCAAACATATTTATAGTTTTAAATATTTTTAATTTTATTTATTTATTCATTTATTTATTAAGTTTAAGTTGGGGCTAACCCTAATGTTGGATGGAAGAACGATATACTCACTAGTGAGATGTTATCACTAGGATAATGATATGCTCACCAATGAGATGCTATCATTAGTGAGATGTTATCACTAGGATAACGATATGCTCACCAGTGAGATGCTATCACCAGGATTGTGCAAAGATTGATTGAGTTTGGATGCCCGTTAGGATAGTTTAATTCCCCAAAAGTGACTCCCATACCCCTCCCTGTGAAATTTGAACTAATAACCTGATGGGGACTAAACCCCATACAAACCAATTAATTTACACCTCACAAGTATGAAATATCTTTAATTTATATAATATTATACATTAAGTGTGTCAAATATCCTTAGTTTATAAATATCAATAACATAATTTAATTATTTAAAAAACATATATTATTACATATTTTTTTTTTTATAAAATTTATAATTTAAATAAGATTGAAAATAAAATGAATATAATTTCTTCAAAATTTATATAGTAAAGGGATAAATCATTCAACCACTTTATGGGTTGAATATCTTATAATTTATAACTAGCCATTGCTTATGCAAGTGGAAAAAATACATCATTATAAGGTGAAAATGTTGAGAAGTTTTAATTTTGAAATTTGCTGAATAAATTAAGAACATGGTGATAGTATGAAAGGATGTTTAGGAATTTCTTTTTTGGCACAATGGAGCAATGTTTGAGAACTATGATGTGTTGCATGGAAAATATGTGGCATGATATGTCATGACTAAATTAATTGAGTATGAAACATTGTGTTATGACCAAAGTAATTTTGAGTGCAAGATAACATGTATTGCATTAAAAAAGATTTGGTGTTAGGTCTTTATCTTAAGTTCATTTAAAAGAAATTTTGTTTTTCATTTGTGTTTCTTAAAGAAACTTTTGGCTTATGCACATCACATAGGACCTTTGGTTTCATGTGTATCATACTTTTTTTAGGCTTTGGTGTGAAATGTTGGCTTAATAAGAGTTTTTCATATTAGCACCATGAAACTTTGTGTTATGTATCTTTATGCATCCAAAGTTTGGTGTGACAAACCACACGTGAAAAAAACTTTATGTAATCATGACATTTCTCATGGCTATAAAATTTTTCTAGTAGTAACATGTCGCATAATGTAACAATTTCATTTGTGCAACATAACACATTGTGTATATGTTTTCTTCTATGTTACATCACAACATATAAAATTAGTCAAAACTTTCCTTTCTCAAGATATATCACATCATGTAAAATTATGTTTTTCCATGTGACACATTGCACTTTCTCAAACTTTTCTTCGTCATGATAAAGGAAAAATTTCTAAAAAAAACTCCCCTACAATATATTACATCTCCTCAAGTTTTTTATCTCTATGACACAATTCACCACACCAAATTTTTGTTTCATATGATACATAAAGGACATAACATTTTTTAAAGGGGGTGCATAAAGACAAATGTGTTTATCCACCTAAGATGCTTTTGGGTCGAATATATCACATAAATCTAAACTTTTCTTTGTTATGACATATTACAAAATATAAAGTTTTCTTCCCTTATGATATATTACATCTCCTCAAACTTATTGTATTCCTATGGCATATCATGGCACACCATAGTGCATTGCCTAAAAAGTACAAACCAAATGATATTATGTAGTTTCATTTGGGCCAAATCTCCTCAATCTAGAAATATATTTTTGCATCACCCAAAAAATTGCTTGTTTTTCCAAATGTAAAATTTCTTTAGCTAGACATATCACATCGCTCCACTTTTTTGTTTGTGGAAACATATCACGTCAAGTCAAAGTTTTTTCCCACGAGACATATCACACTTACTCAAAAGTTCAATTAAGTCTTGAAAGTCACATCGCCCCAAACTTTCGTTTGTTGTGACATATCACATTGTGTAGAAGATTTTTTCATGCGACATGTTAAACTTTCACAAACTTTCCTTCATCGTGACACAATTGACTTTGGTCTAAAACTTTTTTTCATCAGAAATATTTGACTTTGGTCCATTACAATTCTTAATGCTTGAGTATGGTTGTTCGTAGATTATCATTATATTTGGTTGATTGTGGTTGATTATAATTGATTATGGTTGATAATGTTTGACTACAACTAAACATGTTTGAGTGTTTTAAAGATTAACTATTGCTAATAAAACATGGTTGTGGTTAAGTTTAATGATTGGATTTGGTTGAATAAATGTCATAATGGTTAAATACAGTTGATTGTAGGTTGAATCTGGTTAAATTTGTGAACAATGGTCAAAGTGGTTGACTTTGGTTGACTATAGTAGACCATGTTCAGAGCGTTGATCACTGTTGACTATGGTTGACTACTATTGGTTTTGTTTGAATGTGACAAATTATTGTTGATAATATTAGATGATTGTTGACAATATTAGATGATTCATTATAGTTCTTAATGATTAACGATGCCTCATTTTAGATTGAGTGAAGTTATCTTTGATTGAATGTGGTTGATAATGTTTGAATATGGCTAAACATGTTTGGGCGTGTCAAATATTAACTATTGTTAAGAAAAATGGCTATGTGCTCCCCTTAACAAATTCTAATGATGTGAAAAAATAGACCTTGTTTGGAGTGTATCATGTTGGGAAATGGTAATGCAAATTTATCTGATGTGTTATTTTAAAAGTGTTTTGTCCTTTTTTATTGCACTTAAAGAAAATTTGCTGTGATGCGATAGAATATTTTCCACTTTAAAGAAGTGCAATGTATTGCACAAGAGAAAATTATATGTAATGCAATGTGGCATGATAAAAAATAGATTCAAGTGTGATATGATGTGCCATGAAAATATTTTTTGAATGAAAAATAACGAAAGAAAGGAAACAATCCAATGATGCGATGAAGGAAAAGTCTGCCTTCAAAAAATCATAAAATAGTTCACTTGACAGTTTCCCTTTGTTGTGATGAATGAAAGTTTACCATGTTGTGATTTGTCACAACTAAACGAAGTTGATGTGTGATACCATTGTGTTGCAAAGAAGATAAGATTTCACTTGGAAGTTTCTCTTTATCTTGATGAATGGAACTGTACAATGATGTATTGTGACTACAAAGATTTGCGATACACACATTGTCTCAAAAGGAAAGACAAATTGGATGTGATGCACATTATGTTATGAGGAAAGACAAATCAAATGTGATAGTCATTAATTATATCATGAGGAAAAACAAATTAGGCATGATACAATGTAGGAAAACCTAATTTTTACATGATGCAAAAAGAGAGTTTTGGAAAAAAAATTGAACTTTTTTATGATGATAAATCTACCTCTCAAGCAAGGGGAAATATCAATTCACATATTTAGGAGCTTGGTAAGCTATAAGGGTAAGAATCACAAGTAGTTTCATGAGAGGATTTCGTTGATATCTTTTCATGTCAAGGATAAGAGTCAATCTCATAGGGAATTATTAAGATTCCCTTCTGTTGTGCCCTACAACAACCCCCCATTTCATATCAATATTATCCTAAAACCATAGTATGAAATGGGTCCCTTTTTTAACTTTGGTTTTAATTGGTATCAACTTAGTTCTATTCAAAAAGGCCCGAAGAGATAAAATAAAACATTACCAAAAAGCCTTTTCAATACACCAATCAAAAACCTTAACATAAAATTAATCTTTTGTCATTGCGATAAAGCGATTGCAAGATCGCATATCGCAATGACAAAGGGAACACAACTTGAGGACATATTGGTTTTCTCTGATGCGATGCGATATTGCTATTGGCGATCGACAATAATCAATTAACGCAATGAGGCTCCCTCTTGCTCCGATGCGATGCGATATCGCTATCGGCAATCGGCAATCGACTATGCTTGTATTTTAACTGCCCCACTTGCTACTCCCGACGCGATGCGATATTGCTATCGGCAATCGGGGATTCCAAATGGAACCAATATAATGATTTATGGTTTCCCCCGACGCCCGATTGCGATAAAGGCAAAAGCACAGTTTTCAAAGAAAATCTTAAAAGCGGTTTAATACGATTTATTCGTATTTAAGGCCTTATCTTTCGAAAAGCTATTCATCCGCTCTCAACCACCAAAACGCCCAAGGCACGCTTCAAATAAATCATTCGGCCATTAATCGAATTGATGGGCATTGATAGGATTGACAGGCCTTAACGGCCATTTAATGAAACAGTAAGCCTGCGATCTTTTTACAGATTTTATTCGAGGCCACCTTAAGTCAATCGTTCGCCATGCATTCATCAATATATATCTCAGTCTATTCGATTTATGCTATCTTTTTCTGTATTACGCCCATTATCGTCTCTGTGCAGATTTCTCCCGCAGAAACAGATTTAACCAGAATGGGGAATAAGTCCAAGAAAACCACAATGGCTTCCGCTTCGCCGGCCACAGGGCAACCTGTTGTTGATCCAAGCAATAAAAAGAAAGGGCTCATATCGGACACTACATGCCTAGGACTTACCAGAGCTACTTGGCAAGGCACATATAATCTGATCGAAGCCGAAGACCCAAGGGTGACAGCAATACAAGTTTCAGCTGACAACACTAGCAAATCCGAGGCTAATCTGAGTGATTTAGCCAACTCTTTTCTTCATCGAATAGCGGCCCGGGAGAAAATCCTCCCATATACAGATGTGGTAAGATGGGCGATTCAGGAAATCCCAATTACCGACAGAACTTTCAGCACCACAGATGGGAGAATTTTCGGTTCCTTTCGAGCTGAGGATCTAAGGCAAATGTATCATTTGCCGGAGGCAGAGAAGAAGTATAACACGACATTCCTGGAGAAATTCCGAGCTGAGAATGAGACTGAATCCGAACCCATTCGGGGTTGGAGACAAAATCCAACAAAGCACAAGCACGAATCTTCAGGTAAGTACTCGGTCAATTCTCTATGCTCTCCTTATTGCTATGTTGGGATAATGATGTGCAGATTGTGGGGATTACACGATTCTGCCAATTTTACCATAGAAATGGTCCCCTTAATGGAGGCGGCATGTAGTGGCGAAATAATGGATTGGGCAGATATATTGTCCGATAAGTTAGCATCTTCAATTCTTGATTTCAGATTCAAGTCCCGCGTCACTGAAAGGTTCATTCCCCCATTTTATTACAATGCCTATGTATTAGATGTTTTGTGTTTTAATTCTGAATTTCCTGTGCTCGGATGGAGGTGGAAGTCACAAGACCCCGCACCCGTCCACATATGCCATCAAAAGTTGTGGAAGACCAACTACAAACACCATTTGTATCAAATCTGCAATGGTTTCATGTTGCCCATTCATTATTCGATTTTCAATAAGCCTGCCCCTAAGATTTCCTACCAAGCAGGGGTGGATTTAACTTCCATAGGGAGTTGGTTTGGGGAGGAAAAGTTCACCTATATCAGAGTTTTCAGTAGTCAAGCCAAGCCCCAATTCTTCCTCTATACATCCCTGATAAACTACTGGCCAGGGAAATAACATATCAGATCATCGCCGAAGGTGTTACACAAACCCTGAAGAAAGCTAAGAAGCACGGCTAGCCATCTTTTCCTTTGAGAATTGGTATCTACACTCTGCATGATTTCAAACATGAAGAGAAAGAAGCTGAGAAAATAAATTCGCTAACCCTGGCAACTCTACCGAGCAGGCGATTTGATCCAAACAAAGTCGCCTACAATGCACTCGACCATGCCAAATTGACCAAGTTCGAGCATAAAGAAGACAGATTTGAGGACTTGTTCGCATCGGCCGAGTCGATGTATCAAGTTAAATCGCTCGCCATACTTGAATACAACGATGAGGAACTGGTCGAATTCAATAGACTTAGAGAGAAGAGGTTGCAAACTCTGCCTCTAGACCTGTTAGAGACGACTCCAACAACAAAATCAAGCAAGCCTGAGCAACGACTTGATAAAGAACCTCCTAACATCAAAGCAACAGCAAGAAGTGCATGAGCAGAGATAAGAAGAAACCCAGGCGAAATTGCAGAGACAGGAAGAGACCCAGGCGAAAGTGCAAGAACGGAGCAGTTTAAAAGTAAATGAAGATACAAAAATTGATCCGAAATTGCTCCAGGAATGGCAGCAGTTTAATTCAATTATCGGCAATCTGGAATGCTCTAAAGATGACAAGATTTCAAAAGACGGAAACACATAGGAGGCGACTTCAAAGCAGGTTTCAGGTGAAACCAACGACCCACCCAAATCAAAGGAAGCAGAAATAATCCTAAAGGATCCATCGGGTGAAATCATTTTGCAGATTGAAGAGATTCCTCCCTTGGATGTCTTCTATAGCCCGAAGCATAAAGCTGTAGTGAAACGATAGAGGAAGAGGAGAAGGATTGATCAACCTTCTTTATTCCCAGAACTAACAGTAATGGGCAATGTGGTATGGAAAGAAGAATTTGATCCCTCCGATGACTTGAAAAAGCTATCGCAATATGCTGGAGCTTATTCGGCAGCGACAATAGATAAAGCATCGGAGGTGAGCAGTTTATTAAAGACAAAATATCAGGACATCTTTTCGCTATAGGCACAATTATCGGAAGTGCGGCAGAAGGCAGAGCAGGCAGAACATAAATTGCTAGTACAACAACAAAAATAAACAATCAGCTGACTAAGCAATTGCAGGAAGAAAAACAGAGGATTGACGATAGCGCAGTCCAAAAGCAAAAGGAGCTATCAGCGGCATTGGCGCAACTAAAAACATCAACTGAGGAAATGCTAAAATCCAAAGATGAGCAGATCGCTCAATTATCAGCTCAACTTGAGCAAACGAAAAATCTCCCGCACGTAGATGAGTTTAAAGCAGAGGCATTTCAATTAAACAAAGGATTGTAAATCAAATGAAGCTCTTGTGTCAGCAAATCACCCAGGCAGAACCATTGTGCGACTTAGTAGCATCCATAAGCGAAAAAGTAGAAAAGGCAAGGATAGATTTGGATCAAGCCGAAGAAACATTGACAAATTTTCTGGAATGGCAAGATTCCGATCAGGGACAGGCAACTAACTTACCAAGAATTCTAGAATCGCACAAAGAAATATTATTCACAAAATGGAAATCTCAGTTAATGAAGGCAGAAAGAGCGATTTTAAGATGCAAGGCAACCACTAGTAATTTGGTTGAATTGGTAAATAATACTCTTTACTTGTCTAACATGATTTCTCAATGTACTCCAGGCCAATTAACAGCAACAAAGATGTTGGAGCATTCATGCTACCCAAAGCTGGAGAAAAATGGGAGGTTAATTGCGGGAATCAACAGTTTGACATGGGATGCCTATTGGTTCTTTTTAGTGAAGCCGCATAGCTAGAGAGCCACCTTCAAATGCCTCACAGATGCGATCGGGTATATTATACCCGATATTCAGGATGCCACCTTTGCTGCCCAACTCAGCTTACGCCTCAACAGACCACCCGAAGTGGAGCCAATGCTTGCGATAAGCCAGCTCAGGTTTAAAGGCAAATAGCTTAAGTCATGATTCACATCGCCGACTACCAGATCGCTCCCAAGAAGATAGATAGTATTAATTGATACCAACTAAGTAGGATTTTGTTTTCATAGATGTTTTTAGTTTAGTAGTATTTATAGACCATTTCATGCATTTAGAAAGGGTCGTAAAGTTTTGTATATGACTTAAACCCTGAAGTTGCACTATTGTACTTCAGGGATATTCTTTTATGAAACTGGACCAATCATTCTGATTTTGATAAGGAAGCTTTTATACAAATGTGCACTACTGTCTTTGTTTGAAAGCATTTCTGCGTTGAAGGAAGAATTTCAAATAGCGATTGATATTGGGATTGATTAGCAGCTCATATGGTACTATTATCTATGTCTGGCTTCATTCTTGTTATATGAATTGTCATTTGGTCGCTCTTGCTATTATCACTTATATATATGTGTCTTAACAGCATCCTTTATGCATCCCACTATTGGATGTTTATAGCATGCTTTTCTCTCAACCATATATGTATCGATGATATAAATGATAAATGCAGTAATTTTGTGTTAATCACTTTGTTCAACTATTTAGATGAAGTAATCTTTAAATGATTGAATATCTATGTTTATTTTACAGAGTCATCTACATGCCTGTCAATAGACAAAGATTATTAAACACTGCATTTCAAATGAATAGTTGTTCCTGAGATTAGTATTAGTTTTCGTATTTTTGTTGATAAATTAAGTTATCCACCTATCATTAGAACAGACAAACCATCACCCATCCATCCCTTTTATTCATTATCGGGAAACTGGTCCCGTTATATCCATTCGGAGCCACCATCCCAAATGGAAAAGGAGTTGTACTAAGGTCTGGACCGGGTCGTTATCCCCCAATGTTGTTGCAGCGATTTTTGAGGCTTCAACATTTCTGGCGCTAGAAGGAGGGCCATCCGCTATGAATGGCGAGTAAGCCAAAACCTACAAACCATTCAAAGAGTAACTCACCCTCCACCTCTCCTCGGACCTCTCGTTTGCATCCTGAATCATCAGTATCCAAACGAGACGAGGAAGAATCAACCACTACTGCTCAACTACATCATACTTCAGAACACTTAAGTCCGGAGTCCCCTAAAGTTCAATCTATCATCCAGAAACTTCAAGGCTTCTCGATTTCACCTCCTAGATCTGAAGTATCACAAGGCAGTCAGACTTCGCAATTCCACTTACCTCCTCAATTTACCAGACTTCAAAGCGAAAAATTAGGTATTGAACCACCTGAGTTTCCCTTGCCCGAAAGGAAAAGGATTAAAACGAATGCTGAAGGTTCTGGTAGTGAAACCTTTTCTCCATCATCTTCCATTTCATCATCACCTGTGCGAAATCAAACACCCACTTCACCACTACATATTGTTGTTCACCAAGGGACTTCACCTCAAACATCACAATCTTTTCAAGCTTCATTTCCACCTCCTCCTCAAGCACCTGGAACACCACAGGCAATCGTTGGTACTCCTAAAATGGCTCAAAGACCATGGAGAAGTCCTGGTGCAGTCACCATGCCTGCGCCTTTACATCCGTTACCTGATTATCCCGAAAAATGGCTACCAAAGTTCAATCTAGATGTTGGAACAACAGAAGAACACATAAATAATTTTATGTTGTCAGTCAATCTGAAGGGAGTGACTGAAGAAGATGTGGTAGTTAGATTGTTTCCCTATACACTACAAGGATCAGTAGGGTCTTGGTATTTTTCCTTGCCCTCTGGATCCATCACCAGTTGGAATATCTTCCAGGAACAGTTCCTTACCAAATACGGTGATGATAGATCCTTGGCTACACTCGTCCATGACCTTTCTAATTTAAGGACCGAGTCAAGAGAACCCATTAAGGAGTTTAACTCCCGATTTAACAAACTCTTGAACAAAATCCCTACCGATGATAAGCCAAGCGAACAAGTTAGAAGCGAGTGGTATATTACCGCCTTACCCTCAAACATACCATTTTTTCTTTAGGGCTAAACAGCCTACATTGGCCTAAAAAGAAAGAAGCTTCACTGTCGAAAAAGTGTAATCGCCTTGGAAAAGAAAACTGCCCTAGAAGAACGAAAATCCAATAAAAGTGTCCTTTAGGATGATTCGAGGAAAAAGATCACTAAGGATCCATATGACATGGAGGGCCTTCAAAAAGTCCTTAAAACCATGTCAAACGGCAATGGTTGAGATTAAGAAACAAGTAGCAGAGTCCTCAACAAAGAAACCTTATAGGAATTTCAAAAAACCTGAGTCCAAGCCTCCAAATGTCATATCTTATGCAGATTCAGACTCTGAGGAAGAAGAAGAAGAGCAAAAAATTACACCATCCGAAGAAGAAGAAGAGGAACTTGTTGAATGCCACGAGATGTGGGACTTTATACTCCCTAATTCCGATACTGACGCCGAGCAAGAAGCCTTTCCCGTCACTACAAGGAGTAAATCTACTCTCGAACCCGTTCAAGCCAATTCAAAGAAAAGGAGTGCTGGTACCAATACTGCAAAGAAAAAGGTACCCACAAGGAAGCCAGCCACAACAGTATCTCAGAATCAGCCGTCATCCTCCAATATACCTTCGTCATCTAAGACATTGGTAGTATCTGATTCGATGGATTATAATATTGTCGATGACATGAAGAAAACTAAGGCAAACATCACCATGTTTGAACTGAGTAAATTAAAGCATCAACAAAAATTACTTCTCAAAGAAATTAATGCAGTTCCTTCTTCACCTCTTCCCAGTACTAAAGCTGCAAGCGATTCAGGACAACCGCCATCTGGTAGAGTTGAGGCAACTGATACAATTCTGATTGGAGATAGATCAAATTCCCATACTCCTCCTTTCCTCTTAACATACGAAATTTACAATCGAAATCTACATAACTGCTTAATTGATTCTGGGGCATCATCTAATATAATGCCTGCTTCAGTTTGTTCTAAACTGAATATAGAACCCTAGAAATATTCAATTCACATTGTGCATTTAGATAGAACTAAAGTTCAAGTTTTAGGGGAAATAAACTCCGTTACAATCAGGTTATCGGTGGATCCACGAATAGTCCAAAGGATTGATATCCTAGTCGCCGATATACCTGAATTCTATGGGTTGATTTTAAGCAGGGATTGGTCAGAAAAGCTCCATGGGTATATTTCCACCGATTGGTCCCACATATGGCTCCCCTACAAGGGCAAGCCAAATCAA
>APFE031530493.1:0-10658 GCA_000404065.3 Pinus taeda | reverse complement strand
ATATGTACATAAACATTGAAATTTTTGATATATTAATTGTAGATAAGAACAAAATACTCTTACAAAAATTATTTGAAATTTATTTCCATTTTTTAGGAGTTGAATTAACATGGCTATATTTTGCAAAATAAACTAATATAGTACTCCTATAAAAAAAGCTAAATTTTAGTATATAGTTATGAGAAATTTCAAAAACAAAATTATATATTTGTAAGTTAATTCAATTGCAAATAAATCTTGAAATGAAGATGTTGTGAGAGTATCTCATATATAGCTATGAGAAATTTCAAAACAAAATTATATATTTTATAAGTTAATTTAGTTGCAAAAAAATCTTGAAATGAGGATGTGAGTTTGAAAGTAGTGAGATTGAAATTTAGGTTCTAAGAATTTATGCAATTTGAAATTTCTATAACAAGATAGGATAGAAAAGTATGAGATTTAAATTTTAATTTGTGTGGGATTTACTCTTCATTATATCTGAGGCCAAATGTCATGGGGAATAGTTGAGAGTCTCAGCTAATAGTGAGGAATAAAAGCCATGGGAGCATACATATGAATGTTATAGAAAATTCCATTTGTGATGAAAACGACATAAATTTGATGAATACTTGTAACAAATTCTATCTATGATGAAAGAATGTTTCTTTGTTAAATTTTATGACTGTTCAAATATAGTAGGAAGAAGATAAAAGTAGGAGCTAATAGTATCTATATGCAGTGAGAATATATCTTATAAATTAAAAAATTGTGGATATTTAATAAGAAAATAGTTATATTTATATGAAAAATTAAGTTGACAAAAATTAAATACACAAAATTGAACATTTTAAATCTCAAACTAAATTTTCTCTCTCTCTCTCTCACACACACACACACATAACTATGAAACTTTTTTTTTGAATTTGGGGTTACTTAATGAATGAATTTTCATTATGTGCATATCATATAAATACATATTTATATATTGGTGCATTAGGACCATCCATATAAAAGTCAACATCATAAATCATGGTAACAATAGAATACCTAATCAAAATGTATATAAAATCAAAAAATAAACAAGAATAAATAAAAAACATTCACTACACATAAGATATAAGATATATAACAATGGTTGCAAATCATCACAAACAAGGCACAAGAAATAGACTTGGATTTAACTAGGTTATAAAAATAATTCATTGCAAGACATTCAAAACAAAACAAAACAAAACAAAGAAATAAACTTGAAACACTTATCATCTACAATTGTGATATTGGACAACTAGTTTATCATACTCTCATTTAAATTAAATCTTAAGGAATTTGATAAGATTCAGGTCCTATAATTCCTTTTTGAAATTCACAAAGCATCATTAAAATTCTTGAATATGGGCAATGTTCTTTGTAGGCATTTCTTTTCCACTAACTTTTCAAATCCTATTCAAAGTATATGAATAGTAAAAGCATAACTGTAAAACAAATTTGATTGCATGTTTATATACTAAATTAAATTGGTAAAAATTAAATGGAAAAAATAAAACATTTTCAATCTTTGATCTAAATTCAAAAGAAAAAGAAATAAAAAATAAAATAAAATTATAATTATAGAATTACAATTTTTTGACTTTGGAATTACCAAGTGAATGAATTTCACTTTGTGCATATCGTACAAACATAATTGCATTAGGAGATTCCATACAAAAATAAACATCGTAGATTATAATTGAATTAGAATAGCCAACCAAAATGTACATAAAATCAATCAATAAGTACGTGCTAAACTATAACTAGGAAACATGAATAAGGAAAATAATAATTGCATAGTTGATATATACCAATGGTTGTAAATAATTACACATAAGGCATAACATATAGAATTGAATTTAACTAGCTTATAAAGGTAACTAATTACAACTCATTGCATACAAAACTTGGACATAAACTAGAAGCACTTATTATTAAAGTCTAGGCAACTAATTTATCATACTTTCATTTAAATTAAATCTTTGGAAATTTGATAAGAGCCAAGTCCTAAAAGTTCTTTCCTTTGAAATTCATAAAGTATCATTGAAAATGCTTTTGCAATTCAATAAGCATGGTTGAAGCTGCTACATCTAGGGGAAATTTTCCTTTCTTTTGAAATTGAAAAAGCATCATAAAAGTCGTTGCATCCTGTGCAATCTTCTTTGTAAGCATTTCTTTTCCATTAACTTCATGGAATTCGGTGGAAGAAATGTGAAGCCTAAAAACATAACTGCAAAATAAAAATAAATTCAGAACAAATTACTTTTAAAATCTTAAATGAACCAAACATTTTACCTAGACATGTCTAGGCACCTTCTTTTGTGAGAATTGCCTACTTTTAAAATCTTAAATGAACCAAACATTTTACTTAGAGATGTCTAGTCACCTTCTTTTGTGAGAATTGCCTAGCTCTACACACTTAAACACTAGAGATGCCCATTTGTTCTTTGGGCAAATTTCATGCAACAATTTGTGTCGACCTACTTGAACCTTGGGTGGACCTCTTGAAAAAAAGGTAAGTATCTAGGTTAAATTTAGATTTTTTTTTATCTTTTTTAATATTATTACCATAAATCCTAGCTATTCAAAAAATCCTTACAAAATATAAATATACATATTTATATTATAACAATATTACAAATTCCAAATATAAATATCTATATTATAATATTATTTTTTAAATTATATTTATATTATTTGTACATTTGTAAATATCTAAATTATGGTAACAATCCTAAATACTAATTATATAAAATCTAATAAAATTTAATATTATAAAGATACTAATATATTGAAATTTAACATAATTGTCTTGATTTCCAAAACTCAACTTTTGCTAATGAAAAATACTAATCTTATTATTCTATGAGTACTTACAAATTTAACCTAAAGCTAAAATCTATACAATTCTTATCAATATAGAATCAATTATGTGGAAATGTACACATTCCAGTATTCTAAATTCTTCAACTTAAGTGGGTAATGCACATTAATGACACACCAAGTTGGTAATGCACGTTAATAGTTTGTGATGGTATGTTCAAGTGTATTTGATGTTGTAAGAAATTAGTTTTTTTGCACCATAATATATTTATTGTCATTTTCAAATATATATATATCATTCAAAATTCTTGAGGTAATCGTAATCTTTTCATTTTGACCAAATTTTGTTAGGAATATAAATTAAAATTATCGTTGAAAAAAAGTTGGTGAGTAGCATTGTAAACAATCATTTAAATGTTTTCATTCATCTTTTAATCTAGCATGTTTTTCACTTTCAACCTTGGATAACTACATATTTTAGTAAATATAATTTAATGCATATTGGTTTTTATAATTTAATGTATATTTTCTTGCAATTGTATTTCTTTTTCAAATAACATGTCAAAAATACCATTATGTTTTCTTTGAACCCTTTATTTGATTGACCAATAAATCAGCATGAAATTTCAAATATACTATGAGTTTTTAAAACATATTAGGTGTGTGAGACTTCCAACAAGAGTGATGGTGAGTTACACATTTTGAGAAAATCCTAATTGACCACATGGTATATTGCTTTTCTAATCTCCATGACAAGTTATAATGTTGCTTGCCAAACCATCTAAATTGATCAACAAAGAGCAGATAATAAATCTATAATTATTAATAAAATAACGATGTGAATATGAAAATAAATGGAAATAATTCAAGAATCTACATCGTGCATTAAACTAACATCATTCATGGACACTGTCTAGAACCATCGTGATAACAATAGTTTCACCAAACAAAAGTATATACATTATCTATATAGAATTATGTTTTTTATCTTGTTGTCAATGTTCATGAATCAAATGAGGGAACTCGTGACAACCATTGTACCATATGAGGTTTGTGAAAAACTTCAATATAACAATTGTCAAACATGAGACATTAGAAATTTGTTATAAACTTTAAAAAGCAATATAGTGCTTTATGAGGTCATCCATACTATTACGACAATTTAGAACCAAAAGAAATGTAAAATAAGTTTTAAACAACATACCGTCAGTACAACAGTTCTGATTGACATGATTAGTGTCATGCTGAGATGTTTTGGAATTCACCGAAGTCTAAAAAAACTTCTAACTACCTTGGCGTTGGGACAAATGGGCTTTTGCAAGGCCAACTGTCTAGTTGTAGCTTTCAGGTGCCTAGTTGAAATTTATAAAGCATCATTGAAACTGTTTTTGAAATTCAAAAAATATGGTTGAAGATGTTACATCTAGGGGAAAAATTCCTTTCTCTTGAAATTGACAAAGCATCATAAAAGCTGCTGCATCCTGGGCAATCTTCTTTGTAAGCATTTCTTTCCCACTAACTTCATGAAATTTTGTGTGAGGAATGTGAACATTAAAAACATAACTGCAAAACAAAATGAAAGTTAGAACATACTACTTCCAAAAGCCTAAATGAACCAAACATTTTACTTAAACATGTCTAGTCACCTTCTTTTGTGAGAATTGCCTAGTTCTGCACACTTAAACACTGGAGATGACCATTTGTTCTTTTGGCAAATTTCATGCAACAATCTGCGTGGACCTCCTTGAACTTTGGGTGGACCTGTTTGGAAAACAAGTATCTAGGTTAAGTTTAGTATTTTTTTTCCCATATAAATATTATTACCATAAATCCTAGTTATTCAAAAAATATTTACAAAATATAAATATACATATTTATTTTACAATAATATTACAAACTCCAAATATAAATATTTATATTATAATATTAATTTTTAAATTATATTTAATATTATTTATACTTTTGTAAATATCTAAATTATTGTAACAATCCCAAATACTAATTATATAAAATCTAATAAAAATTTAAAACTGTAAAAATACTAATATAATATATTGTAATTTAACATAATTTTCTTGATTTCCAAAACTCAAGTTTTGCTAATGAAAAATACTAATCTTATTATTTTACAAGTACTTAGAAATTTAAGTTAAAACTAAAGTCTATATAGTTTTGATCAATATAGAATCAATTGTGTTGAAATGTGGAAGTGTACACATTTCAGCCTTCTCAATTCTTTAAATTAAGTTGGTAATGCATACTAATGGTGTGAGATGGTATGTTCAAGTGCATTTGATGTTGTGAGAGTTTTTTTTTTCACCATAATAGATTTATCCTCATTTTCAATTATATATATATATATATATATATATATATATATATATAACAAACTAAATAATTTTGTTTCTTTAGGTCTTACAGACGAAAATTTTTGGTCCTCAGCTGAAGCTGAAACTAACACCACCAACCACCATCATCATGATATATATATATATATATATATATATATATATATATATATATATATATATTCATTCCAAGAGGTAAATGTAATCTTTTCATTTTGATTAAAAAAAAAATAGTAATATAAATTAAAGTTATGGTTGAAAATAAGTTGGTGAGTAGTACTGTAAACAATTATTCAAATGTTTTCACTCATCTATTAATCTAGGGTGTTTTTCACTTTCAGCCTTGGATAGCTACTTTCAATGTATTTATTTAGTGAATATAATTTAATGCATATTGTAGTGAGTAACATATCTTTATCTTTATGTGTTTTTTGTTTTTTTTTTTTTTATTTGCTAAATATTATTCAATGCATGTGGTAGTGGGTAAAATATCAAAATCTTTAGAGGTGAAATAAAAATAAAAAATATTGATAGAAAGAAAGAAGAATCATATGTTCTATTGTATCAAATTAAATTATAAACTCTCTTTATTTTCTATATTCTATTTTTATTTTTTAATAATTATATTTCTTTTTCAACAATCATAAAAATTATATACTATAACTTTTTTATAATTATATATCTTTTTCAACCATCCTACAACAACTTGTATACTCTAATTTATTTGTAATGGTAAATTATTAATCTATCTAAACCAACTTTCCTTATTATATATATTTCTTTTTTATTTTTTTACAATATTGTAAATTTAATTTTTCTTGTCTTTATTTTTTTATGATTATAAATTTAATAATAGTAATGGAGAGCTTCCTTTTAAACTGATTTGAATTTTTGGTATTCAAATAACATGTCAAAATACCATTGTGTTTTCTTCCAACATTTTATTTCATGAGCCAATAGGTCAACCTGAAATTTCAAATATACTATAAATTTTAACAACATATCAAATGTGTGAGGCTTCCTGAAAGGGTGGTGGTGGTCAGTTACACACCTGCAGAAAAGCCTAATTGACTAGAGAGTACACTGTTTTCCTCATCCCCATGACAAGTTATAATGGTGCTTGCCAAACCATCTGAATTTGTCAATAAAGAAGAAATAATAAGTCTACAATTACAATTGAGATGGGAATACCAAAATAAATACAAGAATTTACATGTTACATTCAACTAATATCATTCCTTGACTCTCTAGACTCTCTCTAGAATCATCGTGTTAACAATAGTTTCAACCAACACAAATATATACATTATCTGTACACGGTTCTGGTTTTTATTTTCTCGTCAATGTTCATGAATCAAATGTGAATCAAATGACGTAACTCCTAAAAACCATTGTAATCCTCCTTATAACCATAGTTAAACATGAGACATTAGAAATTTGTTATAAACTTTAAAAGGCAATATAGTGCTTTATGAGGTTATCCAATACCACTAATACAGTTTAGAACCAAAAGAAATGTAAAGTAAGTTTTAAACAACATACCGTCAGCACACCAGTTCTGATTGACATGATAAGTATCACGCTGAGATGTTCTGGAATTCACTGAAGTCCCATGAAACCTTTTAGCTGCCTTGGCATTTCGACGAATGGGCTCTTGCGAGGTAAATTGTCTAGTTGTAGCCCGTGGGTGCCTAGTTGAATATGCATCACCACCTTACACAGACATCATTCTGCTATGACAAACAAGACCGTCCAATTTCTCAAAAGCATCATGCTGAGATGTTCTGGAATTCACTGAAGTCTCAAAAAACCTTCTGGTTGCCTTGGCATTGGAACCAGTGGCATCTTCCAAGGTAAGCTCTCTAGTTGTGGACTCTAGGTGCCTAGTTGAATATGCATCACCCTCCTCCACAGAAATCATTATGCTATCACAAAATGTATTGTCTTGACATCTCTTTCTCTTGAGGGTTTGATGTTCTGAAACAACCATCTCAGATTCTTCCATTTGTCCACCTGCATTGCTAGCAGTTACCGGTTCTACTTTTAAATTAATATCTGCATTGATTGTAGTTCGCACCTCCACAGGCTCATCTTCACCTCCATTAGTATCCAAAGTTACCTTGTCAATATCATTCCGCCAGCGGCTATGATGTAAACCTCTTTCCTGTGATACAAAACGAGTATATTACTTTTCAGAAAGAATAACACAAATCAATTAATGTAATTTATCTCACAGGTGGGCAGATCCAACTAGATCGTTTTTTCATTCAACTGCTGATACAAATAAATTGATTTAATATAATTCATCTCAAAAATGGGCAGGAGGGATTGTTTTTTCATTCAACACTGGCGTGGCTAGACTAAATTTAACCTGAGCGTAGATACAAAATAAATAAATAAATGTAATTCCTAAATCATAAACCATGAAAAGTAAATTATATTACCTTCATTCGCAATAAAATTTGTTGGGCAGCGCCGATCTTTGTAGATCTTTTGCTTTCATTCATCCATGTTCCAATTATATGATCCGATTCTTCTAAATAAACTACTCCGGTGGCCATAACGCCTTCTACCTGTTCCTCAAAATCCCATTCAATGTTCCAGTGATGTTCAGAACATATTTCTTGTAGCTCCCGCAGTGGCTGCAGCTGCAGAGTGTGAGGTGTAGCAATAGGAGACAAAATATGCTTCATTATCTTCCACACACATTCAAAATCGAATTGGGTATCTAGGAATATAGCACCTGCAATGCTTTCTATTATATCTCCCAGCACCTGGTTAGAATAAAAAGAACAGTCACAGAGGAGGAACCAAAAAAACTACTATGAACTGCTGAAGAACATACTCAAGAAACGAAAAGATGCCTTTCATTCTTTTTTAAAAGTACACAAAAACTTTGTCACAATTAAAAAAGCATGGTATTTACTCGCCTTTGGTCCTGCTTCTGTGCCGCCAAAAGACTTAAATTCGCATTTCGCTTCCTTAATTTGGTCAACATAAGTTACAAACTTTGTTATTTGATTCATTAGAGACTCTGAATCATGACGAAGATATTTCTGAATGTTATATTTCACAGCAGCACGTGCAAAATTCTCATTGTTGACAGTTGACGAGCGTAAATCTGTTAAAATCCCTGGAGGAAGTCTTGGGTACGTTGAATAGAAATGCCGCGTGATAAGAAAATCCAACACAGAGTCCCCCAGAAATTCTAAACGCTGCACAATGATAACTTTTCAACATACTATCCAGCGATAATTTCACGATTTACCACAGTTGTATTGTAGAAGTTAGTTGTAAAAAGTGTCATTTCCCTTCTACAACATCCAGCATTGAAAAAGACAAAGAAATATCAAATTTGAAAATAGTAACTAAAAAGACTCGGGTTAGTTTTAATTTTGGAAAGAAAAACCATCTGTTTGTTACTGAGATGTTATTATCACGATTATGGGAAGATAGGTTGAACTTGGATATCTTTGAATTATGCAAAGTGGTAAGTAGTTCAATCTCTTTTTATCATGTTTAACTTATGACATAAGAACTAAAATTCACACAAACTAAATAATGTACACTTAATATGTAAAAATAAAAATTATATATTTCATATATACCTGGTAACAACATCCACCCTTGCTTCCCTGTAGTGATGCATGTGTAATAGCTTGCACTAACAGAGCCTTGTTCTGGAATTCATATCTCAACACTGATTCCAGGCCATGCAAATTTGTGTCCCTTAAAATAGAAGGATCGACAAAAGCACGTGCACACGCTGCCACTGCTAAATCAGGTTCAATATCAACTTCCATATTCATCCACTTCATGAACTCAAAAGCAGCAGGTGCGTCACCCTTAACATAGTGTGCTCCAATTAGAGCCTCCACGGCATCAGATATTGTCTTCGGGGACATCCACCGATGACCCTCATCACAAGATTTCCCATCTGTAGCTAAATTATCTTCCTTTCCAGGCTTACCTAGATCTTCCAGATTGCAACGACAGCCACTGGCTTTTCTCTTAGCCATTCCAGGGGCGACCCATCGACGTGCATCAAATATTTCATCGCAAATATATTCCTGTCCATCCCGGTAATCACAACATATCATTATCATGTTTAAGGGGTAGTTAGTTTTATTTGTTGGAAACTATAATTTCCCCTGTGCGCGCAGGAGGCCAGCAGCTAAACCGCGCGGTCAACAGTCAACCGCAGTGCCAAAACCACCGAAGCAAACCATGAAACCAGCAGGAAGATATCGCACCGCCTTTCGGCCTGAAGTGGTTTCCGGACAGTGTGGTCCGATGCCGACCACTGTCCAGCAGTGACGCTCGCGTGACATCAGCCTCAGGCCTCCATCGGAAGGTAACTTTCGGTCTTCTTACCCCATCCGATATGCGTTCGATCAATCAGCCATCCTCTCCGCCGTTTGATTGTCTGGAAAGGTCTCCACTGGTTAAGGTGTCCGAAGTACATACGGCCTGTTTGAAAAATTAATGCAGCATGGAGTAAGGCCTGTTAAAATTTAATGAGGTGTGGACCATACGTTGCCGCCCATACCTTATGTTTAATTTATGTCATATGTTTGATAAGGTTTTAATATTTATTACGGCGGGAGTATGGGTAAGTTTTTTAATATAAGTTTTTTATAAAAAAAAACGTTGACCAATTTTTGTTATCGCACGAGGATTGTAATATGTGCATAATGTAATTGCACATAAAGAAGCGAATTTAACCCTGCAGCACCAGTTAACAAAAAAAAATGTTATTTGCTGTTAAACAGACATGGTTACGGAAAACAATCAGGAAAGATAAATCATTCAGTACATTTTTATTAACAATTAGATATACATTTATAGTACATTTGGTGACCGTTGGGATTCACATCCCAAGGTCCCTTGGACTGCTTGTCCATTCGGCTTCCACGCTAACCCTTTAGGATTAGGTGTCCAACATTCCCCCCCTTAATCCGAAGGTTTATGTATGAGTCCAAGAAAAGAGCTGTAATACAAAATGTGCAATAATGCATGGCAGCACTAGGCTGAATGTGCTCTATGAAATGTTGGTAAAAAAGGGTGGTGGTTTAAGGATAGACACCAACACTGGAACGCTTAGTGCAGTTCCCGGAACTCTTCCAAAACTGGCAAGAAGCTGTAAGTCTTCTGCTAGAGGAAGTGATCCTATTGTTTTAAAAGAGGGAAACCTTCAACCGTAAAAGGGAGGCCTCACCCCATATAAAGGTAAAACTTCAACCTGTGATGGTTTAAGGATGACCAACAACTCTGGAATGCTTATGCAATTCCTGGAACTCTTCCAAAACTGGCAAGAAGCTGTAAGTCTTCTGCTAAAGGAAGTGTCCCACATCGTCAACTGAATGCATGTTCAGGCATCTTTGTCTCTGGCTACAACTCTGAAACTGGTGTGGTAGGTTGTGGCTCAGGCTCGCTTGATGTGGCTTTGAAGCTTGTAGATGACCATCATTTCCCCCC
>APFE031530492.1:94691-105996 GCA_000404065.3 Pinus taeda | reverse complement strand
GAAAGTAGCAAGGGCATTGGTCAAGCCAAAAGGCATAACCAGCCATTCATACAATCCCTGCTTTGTTTTGAAAGCAGTATTCCATGTATCTTGCTCTGCAACTCTGACCTGATGGTATCCACTGTGTAAATCTAGCTTGGTGAAATAAAAAACTTCCTTCAATTGATCTAAAAGATCATCTATGCTAGGAAGGGGATAACGATTTTTTATTGTTATCTTATTCAGTAATCGATAATCAATGCACATTCTCCATGAGACATATTTCTTTCTCACCAAAATGATTGGTGACCCACATGGTGATGTGCTAGGCCTGATGAACCCTTTCTCGAGCAACTCCTGCACCTGCCTCTTGATTTCAGCATTCTCTAAAGCAGACAACCTATACATCCCAATGTTAGGCAATGGAACATCTTGCTGCAAAATAATATCATGTACTGTCCCCTTTTTGGGTGGCAGACCTTTAGGTTCTTGGAACAAGACATCATATTCTGAAACAATATTTTCTATATCAGCTTGCTGATCAGCATTATAGCGCTCAAATACATTGGTTTTATCAGGTTTCTTTTCCTTTACAACCATCAATAGGAACTGTTTGCATGAATTTATCATTATTTTAATCTGTCCTGATTTTATGAGAGTATAATTATTCTTGAGCTTATGAGCTCTTACACAGTATTCGATTCCACCTTTAACAAGTAGATACTTGTTATCAACTCTATAGAAAATAGCCTTTTTATCATACAAGTAAGGACTTCCTAAAACAATTCCACATATATCCAAAGGAATTACATCTAACTCAACCTCATCTACAAATGTTGACCCAAAAGAAAACTTGATTTTGCACTGTCTAGTCACTTGTAGTTTTGCTTTATCATTCAACCATCCTAATGGGTATGGTTTTTTATGAAGTGTAGTTGTTAATCCCAATTTCTTTACAATTGATTCAGAAATTAGATTTACTTGTGAGCCACTATCAAACAAAGTATCAAGCTTTTGATTCTTGGAAACAACTCGAATATGGAAAAGCTCATGCCTTTTTCTCTCATGTTTTTCATCAATAACAGATTGAGAAGAATTACTAGTAGATGCTTCATAATTCTTACCTTTTATACCTGTGGCTGCAATGATTGTTTCATCTCCCGAGTCTGACCCCAAATCTTTCTGAATAGCTGCAGCAGTCTTCTTCTTCTTGCCCTCGGACTTCGTAGGCCTCAACTCTGGATGCAGAATCCAACAGTGCTCATCATCATGCCCCTCCTTTTTACCGTGAGTGCATGAAGATTTGCCTCTTTGTGCAGTGTTAGCCTTCCTTGTTTTCCACTTCTGCTTTCTTTTCTCCTTGCTCTTGCTTACAGTGGGTTGGGATGGTCCCCCAACTTTTGGATTTCCATGCTTTCCTCTAGCTTCTAGATGAGTAGCTTGTACAAATACCTCATCTATACTTGTGGGATTAAACATGAGGATGGTATGCCTCATGTAGCTGTGTAGACCACCAATGTACTTCAAAAGAGTTTCTGGTGAACCTAATGAGATACCCAACATCAATGCTCTCTTTCTGAACTCTTGAGTATACCCTTGCACACTTTGCCCTTTCAACTGCCGAAGAGTTTGCCAACTCATCTAGCTTGTTGCATTTAGGTCAATGGATAGAACTTCTTTTTGATTGCAGCAACAAATTCACTCCAAACAGAGATGGTCTTACCATGCTTCTTCATATCAACTTGGGTTCTGCCTTCCCACAAAACCAAGGTAGTGCCTCCTAGGCATAGGCTTTCCAGCTGAATCTTACTCTTGTCCGAGTCTATGTTTAGTACCCTACAATATACATCAATTTGTCTAATCTAATTGTCCAACCTTTCAGCATTTAGCTCTCCATCATATATAGGCAAATCAAATTTAACATCTAGTTTAATCAAAGATGCTTTCTTATTATGCACAGGGCTATTAGGAGGTGTAGGAAAGCTTTCTTCTTTCCCTTTTCCTTTTGAGTGGTCATGGGAATGAGACTCATCTATTTCTTTATCTTGCTTCGAGTCTGATGAATCTTCATCCTTATGCTTTCAGAAGTCCCTATATCATTTCTTCTACCATAGACTTTATAGCTAGGAAACTTTCTATGAATTGAGGGTCTGGCCCCATAGAACCTTCCTCTGACATTGTCTTTCGAGAATAGACTCTCCCAATTTTAGGATTAGTTTCCACCAACTCTCCTTCTCCTAATTTGAGCTTTGATCTAGTGAGCATTCACAATTAAACCAGCACAAGCTTGTCTAACCCTTTAGCCCAGAGATCTGATACCACTTGATCTGATAATCACCCTATGAGTGACATTAGTTGAAGTTTTATTAAACAAAAGGTATTACAGACTCATGTGCTGGTGTGTGTTCTGTGTTATTTAAGCAACGGATCGATCAGATTGCCAATACACAGAAATTTAAATGGAAAGACAACAGAGAAATACGGTAAGCAACCATAAAGACACAAGCAATTTTTAATAAGGAGTTCACCCTATTCTCCAGGGCTACGTCTCTGATCCAGCTTTCAGTGGTGGCATGGTTTTGTTGTGTCTTTAAACAGAGGATTACAATGCATGGACTCAATGTGAGTTCTCCTAAAGCAAGTTTTGCTTGGTAGGGTGGTTCTTGGATTCCCTAAGCCATTGGAGTACACAGTCTCTTCTTTCCACCAGCTCTGTGACCTTCTGGTCTACAGTGGCAAGAGCCCAACGTGGTGCTCAGCCCGAACAGATCCCTCTATGGGGTGGCTCAAATCTCTCAATCTTGGTGGTGCTCGATGCTGCTACTGTGTTAGCTTGACCCTCTGTCTCATCCTGCTTTTCTCTTGCTTTACTGGCTTCTTCTCTGTGTATTCCGTCCTCCTCTTGGGATTCTGGTATTTTTCTCCTTCATCTCTGGGACCTCACTCCGACTTGATTGTGTATTATGTCTCTATTCATGGCTTTTAGCCATTCGTTCCCATGCCTGTTCAGTTCCTCTTCCGCCTCTGTCGATTCACCTTTTGCAGCTGCGCTTGGAGTTCCTTGTTCGGCGTCAGCATGAACGCTCAAGGAGTGGCCACATGTCCTCATCTGAATAGCGCTAGCCTGCTCATCGGTTCATTCCTTCAATTACGTCGTGGATGCGTTCTTCCTCTGCCGTGGCGGTTAAACAGATTCCAAATCCCTTTAGAACGTGGCTTAATTCCCTGCCGATTCTGCTTCCTCCATCAGGCGCAATCTCAGCCGTCTAATCTGGGCTCCTCCAGATCCAACGTCATACGCACGTCCCACGCAGTTGACTTGTTCGACTGATAGCGCACGATCAATGACGGTTTTCTCTCACCTCTGTCGCCATGCGTCGATCGTTGAGTGGGATAGCCCCACTCTTCTCCAAAACCATTTACCATTTGAGGGTGGCCCGATCAACACCGTCAGGTTCTAGAGTGCGGGTCTCGCCTTTGTCCTTTTAGTGCTTTTTGTTTCTCCACCTGCAGTTCTCCGGCTCCCAACGCGACCGAGTGCTTAGGGCTCCTCCATTTCGGCCCCGTTCGCCTAGCGATGCACGATTATCAAAAATCACCTCCTTTTTCCAATCCAGGGCTCCCAGGGACTACTTTGACCTCCTGCGTAGTATCCATGGGCCTCGGTCAATGTGCTTTCATCGAGGTCCTCTTCGTTCCATGCTGGCTACCATTGCCACTGGTTCAGGGTGTTTTGATTGTTGTTTTTGGAATTTTTAGAGATTCGTCCCGACCTGATACAGTCATGGTTCTTTGCCAGTCTTTAATGGATCCAATTTAGATCATATGCATAATATCCATATATTTGACATCCTACTAATCTGCTTGCAAGATCCTACCTTGTAGAATTTTCCATTAGGAGCTCATAGTTGCTAAGTGATTTATCTTTATCCGCCTGCTAAGAGCATTTGCCACTTTGTCCTCTTTACCTTTGATATACCAGATCTCAAAATCAAAATCACTGATCATAACCAACCACTGAGCCTACCTACCATTCAGATTCGATTGTTCAAATAGATATTGCAAACCACTATGATCACTCATCAATGTAAACCTATTTCCTAGAAGAGAGTGTCTCCACATGTTCAATGCATGTATCATCCTTGCTAGCTCAAGATCATGTGTGGGATAGTTTTGCTTGTTCTCAATTAGTTTTCACGACTCATGGGATACCACCATTCCATCCTGCATAAGGACTCCATCACATCCCTTCTTGCAAGCATCTATGCATACTAAAAATTCTTTGTATGGATATGCAATCTTTAGCACTGGTGCATGTGTCAACAACTTCTTGATATTCTCAAATCTTGCCCCACAATCTTCTATCCATTCGAACTTCTTACCTTTCCTCTGCAATGATGTGATAGGATAAGCGATATGTGAGAAGTTCCTAATGAATCTCCTATAGTAGCCTACCAAACCCATGAAATATCTCACCTCATCCACATTCTTAGGAGCTACCCACCCCATGATGGCCCTTATCTTTTTTGGATCCACTGCGATTCCCTCCTTGGAGACAACATACCCCAAGTAATGGACCTCAGTCTGAAAGAAATTTCACTTGTTGAGCTTAGCATACAACTGATGCTCTCTTAACATACTCAACATTGCTGCTAAATGTTTGGCATGCTCTTTCTCATTTTTAGAATATACCAGTATATCATATTTGAACACAATAACAAACTTATCCAAATACAAACACAACACATTATTCATCAAGAACATAAATGTAGCTAGAGCATTAGTTAAGCCAAATGGAACAACAACAAACTCATAATGCCCATACCTAGTCATAAATGCGGCCTTGTAAATGTCCCCCTCTTTGATACGTACCTGATGATATCCGGATCTCAAGTCGATCTTAGAGAACATTGTTGCTCTCTTCATTTGATCAAACAATTCATCAATCCTCGACAACGGATATCTTTTATTAATGGCCATTTTGTTCAACTTCCTGTAGTCAATGCATAATCTGAGAGTGCCATATTTCTTCTTCACAAACAAACTTATCCAAATATGAACACAACACATTATTCACCAAGAACATAAATGTAGCTAGAGAATTAGTTAAGCCAAATGGAACAACAACAAACTCATAATGCCCATACCTGGTCATGAATGTGGTCTTGTAAATGTCCTCCTCTTTGATGCGTACCTTATGATATCCGGATCTCAAGTCAATCTTAGAGAACACTGTTGCTCCCTTCAGTTGATCAAACAATTCATCAATCATCAACAACATATACGTTTTATTGATGGCCATTTGGTTCAACTTCCTGTAGTTAATGCATAATCTGAGAGTACCATATTTCTTTAAATCAACCAACTCAGGTGTGCTCATCTTGTACAATGCTTTTGATGTTGGAGCTGCCGCTAACACTAACTCAATAGAAATGTCTACCTCCCTGTGGGGTGGAAACTCTGTAATATCCTCAGGGAATACATCCTAAAACTGCTGCAAATCTAGGTACCTGCTTAACATGTCTGTATCCTCAACTTCCTTACCGTTATCACTAGAAATGTGTACTGCAAAAAAAATACACCCTTTCCTATGGCTACACTTTGCTTGCATAACTGTCACCACCCTAACTGATGTGACTTTCTTCTTTCCTTGTGAGACTCTTTGTTTCCCATTGTCATCAACACACTCAATGGCTTTTTCATAACAATCTACCTTGGTTCTATGAAGATACAACCAATCCATGCCCAAAAAAATACTATATGATCCCAATGGTAATACATTCAAATGTGTTGTTGTAGGCATACCATTCAAATAAAATGCACAAGCTATTACCCAATAATGAAATCACTTCTTCATACCTATAGCCAACTGCATTAACCAAGACTCTGCATTTCAATTCCTTACTCAAACCACACTTATCCAACAAATCGGGACTAACATAGCTATTATTAGATACAGGGTCAATCAAAATAGAAATAACTTGATCACAAATCTTACTGTCCATCTCAATGCTAAGTGCCTAATATTCTGCCTGTTTGTTATCTAATGCTGCATAAATACGTGGAATACTTTGACCAACATCCCCAACAATCTATGCCTCCTGTGCACAATATATCTGAGGTCTACCACCCTGATTCTATGGACAATTTCTGTTGTGATGATCTTTGCCACAAGTTCAACACTCTATAGGCTTCCATCCTGTCTCCTTGTTCTGTTCTCCTGATGGGAATCCATTCCCTCTATTTGATGTATTGAACTTCGTAGGTGGTGAAGCATTCTCCTTGTTACCTGTGTCTTGTGGTATTACTTGCTTCTTATCTTATTTTACTTTGTTCTTTGCATTACCTCTCCAGACTACATTAGTCTCAATTCTATGCTTCGATTGTTCATAGCAATGATTTAGTTTTCGAATGGCCTCCTCAAATTATCTAGGCTCTTCGAACTCAACCCTATCTTTGAATGAAGCCAGTAATCCACTAACAAATCTCTGAATCTTAGCCTTCTCCTCCTTCAGGTAAGGAACATACCTCAGCAAATCCAAGAATTTGCTAGTGTACTCATCATCGGTCATGGATCCCATTTTTAGCTCAAAGAATTCTTTCGCCATGTCATCAAAGTATCTTTCTGACAAATACTTCTTCTTGAATAGCCCCTCAAACTCACTCCAAGTCAAATATTCCTCATTTATACCTTTGAAATTCTTCACGTCTTCCCACCAAATGTTTTCTTTTCCTTTGAGATTGAATGTAGCCACTCTAGTGTTCATTTTTTCTGAATAGTCATGCAATATGAAGAACTTCTTCATGCCTAGCAATCAGGCATCTACATCTTGTGATTTCTAAATAGTCACGTAATATGAAGAACTTACTCAAACCACACTTATCCAACAAGTCAGGACTAACATAGCTATTATTAGATCCAGGGTCAATCAAAATAGAAATAACTTGATCACAAATCTTATTGTCCATCTCAATGCTAAGTGCCTAATGTTCTACCTATTTTTTATCCAATGCTGCATAAATACGTGGAATACATTGACCAACATACCCAACAATCTATGCCTCCTGTGCACAATATATCTGATGTCTACCACCCTAATTCTGTGGACAATTGCTCCTATGATGATCTTTGCCACAAGTTCAACACTCTATAGGCTTCCATCCTATCTCCTTGTTTTGTTCTCCTGATGGGAATCCCTTCCCTCTATCTGATGTATTGAACTTCTTAGGTGGTGAAACATTCTCCTTGTTACCTGTGTCCTATGGTATTACTCACTTCTTATCTTATTTTCCTTTCTTCTTTGCATTACCTCTCCAGGATGCATTAGTCTTAATTCTATGCTTCAATTGTTTATAACAATGCTTCAGTTTTCGAATGGCCTCCTCAAATTATCTAGGCTCTTCGAACTCAACCCTATCTTTGAATGCAGCCAATAATCCACTAACAAATCTCTGAATCTTAGCCTTCTCCTCCTTGAGGTAAGGCACATACCTCAGCAAATCCAAGAATCTGCTAATGTACTCATCATCGGTCATGGATCCCATTTTTAGCTCAGAGAATTCTTTCACCATGTCATCAAAGTATCTTTTTGACAAATACTTCTTCTTGAATAGCCTCTCAAACTCGCTCCAAGTCAAATATTCCTCATTTATACCTCTGGAATTCTTCATGTCTTCCCACCAAATGTTTTCTTTTCCTTTGAGACTAAATGTAGCCACTCTAGTGTTCATGTTTTCTGAATAGTCATGCAATATGAAGAACTTCTTCATGCCTAGCAACCAAACATCTACATCTTGTGATTTCTAAATAGTCATGCAATATGAAGAACTTACTCAAACCACACTTATCCAACAATTCAAGACTAACATAGCTATTATTAGATCCAGGGTCAATCAAAATAGTATTAACTTGATCACAAATCTTACTGTCCATCTCAATGCTAAGTGCCTAATGTTCTGCGTGTTTGTTATCCAATGCTGCATAAATACGTGGAATACTTTGACCAACATCGCCAACAACCTATGCCTCCTATGCACAATATATTTGAGGTCTACCACCCTAATTCTGTGGACAATTTCTCCTGTGATGATCTTTCCCACAAGTTCAACACTCTATAGGCTTCCAACTTGTCTCCTTGTTCTTTTCTCCTGACGGGAATCCCTTCCCTTTATCTGATGTATTGAACTTCTTAGGTGGTGAAACATTCTCCTTGTTACCTGTGTCTTGTGGTATTACTCAATTCTTATATTATTTTCCTTTGTTCTTTGCATTACCTCTCTAGGCTGCATTAGTCTCAATTCTATGCTTCGATTGTTCATAGCAATGCTTCAGTTTTCAAATGGCCTCCTCAAATTATCTAGGCTCTTTGAACTCAACCCTATCTTTGAATGCAACCAGTAATCCACTAACAAATCTCTAAATCTTAGCCTTCTCCTCCTTGAGGTAAGGCACATACGTCAGTAAATCCAAGAATCTGCTAATGTACTCATCATCGGTCATGGATCCCATTTTTAGCTCAGAGAATTCTTTCGCCATGTCATCAAAGTATCTTTCTGACAAATACTTCTTCTTGAATAGCCTCTCAAACTCACTCCAAGTCAAATATTCCTCATTTATACCTCTGAAATTCTTCATGTCTTCCCACCAAATTTTTTCTTTTCCTTTGAGACTGAATGTAGCCACTCTAGTGTTCATGTTTTCTAAATAGTCATGCAATATGAAGAACTTCTTCATGCCTAGCAACCAGGCATCTACATCTTGTGAATTATTTACATCTACATTAAAAGTAGGTTCCTTTTCTTTCTTAAACTCATCTGGAAAATACCCCTTATCACACCTCCTGTAAGGATGCTACTGATGACGATCATAGTGCTTATCAGAATCAGAACTAGAATCATACACGTGTCTATCCCCTCTCCTATCCAGAGTGTCCAAAAACCTTCCATATCTGATTGTGTCATCTCTTTCTGATTTGTGACCACCATGTGATCTACTACCATATGTCCCATTAGTTCTATCCTCCTTCTCATGGCTAATCCGAAGCGGTCCTTGTCGCTGCAAATATGACAAGCTCTGGAGTATGACTGCATTCACCTCTGCTAACTTTCCCTATGCATGTATGATTCTGTCATTATTTTCCTTACAACTCTTTATTTCTTCCTTTAAACTTCTCAATGTAACTTCCAGATCAAAAGAGTTCCCAACACCATACTTCTCTTCGGATTCATAGGGAGAGTCTTTGTAGTCAACAATCTTACTAACCATGATATTTCTTCATACAAGGTATATTATATCAGCTAAACCAAATCAAAATAAACCAATGTAACTTAGTATAGATCGGTGAGGATACCTTGTCTGCAATATCAACAAATCAGTGCGATACATGTATAACATAGTCATTACAACATATATAAACATAAAACATAAGCATATGACCATTCAACCATCATTCTAGCTAGGGTTCCATCATCAATGCACAACCTAAACAGCAACACCCACCATGACCTCATGCACGAAAACCACCATCATTACATCACTATACACTTGACCACATGCAAACTTGAACATGCATGACCAATGCATAACCATCCACACATATGCATAAACACAAATAGCATCAGGCATGAATGAACGATACTTGAAAACAAACCTGCAAGAATGATACATGCAACCAAGCATACAAGAATGTTACCAAACATGTAAGAATGTAACCAAGCATATTAGCACAATACATGTAAGTGACATAAATCGACATGTAACCAGTCATACACTCACAACATTGCATTCCACAATTACAACCTCAAATTTCACATGACGACATCACTACAAACAGGAAAAACATCATGCAAATGAAACAAGCGCATGGAATGCAAGGGTGAGAGACACACATGCAACTGACATGCATGCATGACCAACACATAGCCCATCCAATCTGAGGGGTGAACCATTCTTTGATACCACTCTGTAACACCCTCCTTTGACATCTACCCAAGCAACTGGCTAGCTGGGGTAAACATGTGATGAGAGGCCACTATGATATGATTTGACCTCCTAATTCACGTTAAGGAAGTGGAATCGATTGAAACACACCATACATGCATTCAACATTAGCTACAGGACCCTCAGGAACCAATCCAATACTTTAGACAACTTGCATTTGGATCCCACTAAAATTTTAGACAACCTAAGCCTCAGTCACTCTCATGCTATAGGTATGACAATGTTCAAAAACCCAAAGTCACTCTCAAAGGCTTTCCTGCGAGTGACCTGAGATCAAATCTATCAGTGTTGTGCCCCTCCATTCCAATGACATATCACATCCAAAAATCCACATGCATGCCAAAACTAGTGAAGGAAACATACATGCAACTCGGTACCTGCAAGAAAACCTGATGTAGTTGCTGATCTTGATGCCTTCTTTTGCTTTCTTGATCTTCCTTTGCCTTCTTGCTCCAAGAATCCAAGTATGCCACACCCTCCAAGAGTGCTCCAAGAAAACTCTTAAGTCTCCAAAAGCACGAGAGAGAGAGATAATAATGAGAGAGCTCCAAAATTAATTTGACAAAATGTTACCAACTGATCCTCATAAGCCTTTTTATTAAGGAGGCCTCTATTTTATTAATTTTACACTATTTTCCTTCATTTTCCTCCTCAGATGCAACCTGTGACCTATCACCTCCCTTTTCTCCTAATTTCCATTATTTTCATAAATAAATGTGCCAGAAATGCCATTTTTCCTTTCCAAAGCCTTAACCATTGCCTTTTCCAATTTCCTTAGCCATAAACAATCACAAGTGATACCCATCACTAGGATTTTTCCCAACATTTAGCTTGGAATAAGTGTCCCATCATCCATGGTTATTGTTTTTCCTTTTATTAACTTTTATTACATGGAATTTTCACCAGGGTTGTTACAGAACCCTCCCCCTTGGGGGAACACCGTCCTTAGTGTTCAACAACACCTATAACCAACAAATATGTTGTAAGAAAAATATAATGTCGATGGGGCTTTATAGCTTAGTTCGATGCAGTATTTACAATGATCAACTTGCTGAGAATCAACTAGCGTGAAAACATAACAACATAACATCATAATGGCTTGACACCCATACCGCTTATTGGACCTTTATTACACATCTCAGTGAGGTTTTTACATCCATATAAATATGTACATAAACCAACATCACCAAACATATATTGAAACATATACCAAAGCATATACCAAAATCACACCAAAAAACCAAGCCAAAATTGCTTTTCCTCAAACGACAAACAAGGAAGGATACATAACTGTTGGAAATAATACTGAGAGGGGGGGGGGGGGGG